>OZ025260.1:23429624-23457726 GCA_964019135.1 Arenicola marina | reverse complement strand
CCTCCGTGCAGGGGATCCGTTTCAACCCGTTATTGCCATGTCGAGATCGGGTGGGAGAGTGAAAAAACATACGGAATGTGTTGTCCAGCCTTTTAGCCTTCAGCCTTCGAGGCGTCCGGAGACGAGTCAGCTGTGGTACAGTAAGGGCACTGGGCTTATGTGTTAAACACAGGACGACGATACGAATCATAAAGATCAAGGCAGCCTTGCCCTGCCCTGCCCTGCCCTGCCCAGCCCACCCCAGCACGCCTTGCCTTGCCGCCAGGTGCACCACGTGAACCAACCATCGCCGTCACCAATGGAACGTCTAGGGAGGGCTAACAGGAGAGGAGAGGAGGTTAGGGCGACGGGGGGATGACGGGGTCGAAAAAACTTGACAGCAACCAAGCGGCTGAGGCTTGAATTTGAACGACCTTGGAGACCCCGTCACCCCCTCCCCCCACCCCTCCCCACCCCTCCCCCTCCGCCCCACCTCTCACGCCCACCCTACCTCATTTGCACCCCACCAGGTGAAAGTGCGTCGTGTTTTATTTATTAAATCCACACGCAACACGAGCGAGTTTTTGGGAGCGCGCGTCCATTAATGAATTAATTCGACCTGCCCCACCGCGATAAACCAATCAGCCGTCGGCCGGGGGCGCCGACCAATCAGAGCAAAGGCCAAACTCATAACCGCCAATTGGTCCTTGGTCGTTGAGCTAATCAAGAATGCTCGTGGGTGGCTAACTACCAATGACGTAGATATATATATATATATAGGTCCAAGCCCTCATTGGTCTCTGGTACGTGACCCTGAACTATTTTCAGCGCGCTGAGATTCTTTGAAGCTTGGGTTATCAAGTGCCACACCTCACCGGGAGCCGATACGTACATTCAAAGAAACCACACCAAAGTATGTTGAAGGCTCGACCCCAAACACCATAGAGAGAGAGCGGTATTGAACCGTTTACAGAGATTGCGACAGAACAACTTTGAACATTCAAGCTCTGCAAATTCAAATCGTGGCTGTTGATACCACCCTTCGTTGATATAATATAAGGTGTATTTTGTAAGTTTCTGGTTTATTTAAGTCAATGAATGATTTGCACATTTTCTTGCATCGTTAATGTTATATATTATAATAACAGAACCGAAGTCGCATTCTATGTTTCACCATCTTGAAAACCCGTAAATAATTTATTTTACAATATTAAGCGGAATCATTCGATGACATCTTGGAACAGGAGGGCAAAATGTCGACCAACACCACCGAACACAAGCGAAGTACAGGCCAAGGCAATAGTTAATGTCTTAAATATTACATTTCCTATAAATAGGAATTGCTATACATAGAGCGAAGGTCAAGGGTCAGTAATCCCTGATATGGTCTTATTATATGGGTCAGTACTCCCTATGGTCTAGTTATATGGGTCAGTACTCCCTATGGTCTAATTATTTGGGTCAGTACTCCCTATGGTCTAATTATATGGGTCAGTACTCCCTATGGTCTAATTATATGGGTCAGTACTCCCTATGGTCTAATTATATGGGTCAGTACTCCCTATGGTCTAATTATATGGGTCAGTACTCCCTATGGTCTAATAGTATGTGATGTGTCTTTACACGTACAGAAACAAACTCTATAACGACGGAATAAACGTCAAATGATAGGCCTACTGACTACGGGCAACTTTTAACATTACGAAATTATGCCCGTTCATGAGTTTGTACTGCTTGATTGGGAATGCGGTAATCGTCTGTCTTCACACCACATTTCAGCGTAATCATCGCATCTAGTAGCCTTGCGGCAATTGTATTAGTAAACAGATCGCACTTAATATAAGAAAGGGGAAGGCTTCTCCCGCCAGTAATAAAAACCACACACCATGCGGCCACCAAATCTCATTCAAAATGGCAGCGTGGCGAGCCGACGTGTGAAATGCGTGGCCCCGCATCCTTCAGCGCACCGCTCTCTCTATTTAGCATGTCATAAGTTGCTTCAAGCTTACAACTGTAATGATATTTTTAGCGGCACAAAATCTAGATTTATTGTTCCAGGTGTGCGGCGGTAAACGGACAAACTACCCAAGCGGGATGGGGGGTGGCGGGTGGCCGGTGGGGGTGGGGGTGCTAGGGTGGAGGGTGAGGGGTTATAGCTCTTGAGAGCAGCGAGTGGCGGGCCTGGGGAGCTCTGTCTCGCTGATGGTTTGGTGGAGCGTTCTTTTCCTCCGTTAAGCTGTGGGGAGTAGGGTGTTTTGAGTTACTCGTGCCAACCAGCACAAGAGAAGGAGAAAGAGAGAGAGAGACAGAGGGAGGGAGAGAGAAAGAGAGAAAGATGCTCCTGACTTGCCTCTCTATAAGCGGCCTTTTAAAGTTAGCTAAGTTAAATCTCTAAGGAAAAGGTTGAAAACTAACAAGCCAAGGTAACAGTAGGGTGATTGCTTATCCCTGACCTGAATGGGAGCAACGTTTCGGGTTAGTTTGGAGTAGAAAGAGGAGAGCCCCCCCCCCCCCCCCCACACACACACACACGAAAAACGACGGCGGTGTGACAGCGATAAAAAAAGCGTCAAAATAAGACATCGCGGCTTGGGCGAGATTAAGCTGGATGGGGGGGAGGTGGGGGAGGGGGGGGGGGGGGGTAGAGGTGGAGGTGAGTGCCGGGGAAGGAGGGCAGCGGAGTGGCGGTGAGGGATAGATGAGTGGGGGGGGGGGGGGGCGTGGGGTAGCCGTAAGTGAGGGCGGTGTGAGGCTCCGAGGAGGGGTGGGGAGGGTTGGGGATGGGGGCTAGAGAGGGGGTGAGGGGTGAAGGTGGGTACGGGCCATGTTACATCTTGCACTGATAACCCTGCTACAGGCCACTACAGGGCCCTCCGGCAGGAGATCCCCTAGCCTGACCGGGTGGTTAGGGGGAGGGAGGGAGGGAGGGAGGAGGAGGTGGGGTGGGGGGGGGGGGGGAGCGAACTCGGTGGGGTCCGTGTAAAGTTACTCGCGCTCTTTCTGGGTGGGCCCGTGTTGCACCTGACAGCGACGGCCGTTCAACGAGACAAGGATCGTGGCGGAGCGGCGGCACCAGCCCCCCCCCCCCCTCCCCCCCCCCCCCCCCCGCCCTCCCCCCTCCAGCATCGGATAGGGGGGCGGGTGGTGGTTGGGTGTGGGGGGGAGGCATTGACTTAACAGGACGTCCAGGAGGGGGGTGGGGGGGGGTGGGAGGTGGGGAGGTGGGAGGTGGGGGGGGGGCGTGTAGAGGAGCCAGACTGCCGCAACAAGAGGCGCGGCGCAGGCAGGGAGACAAGGCAGACACGACCGGGGTGAGAATGCATGCACACTGCCATTGTAATCCTCAAGGTCACGTCCTTCTTCTCGTCAGCAAGTACCACGTGACCTCATCAACGGAGCTTGCTTCAGGGCGGGCGCAGTTAAAGTCCATTGCTCCCCCCAACACCGCCCGCCCTCCACCCAACTCCTCCCGCCCTCCCCCCAACTCCCCGCCCCCCCCCCAACTCCCACGCCTGACATTCGAAGACATTCGCCTTCTCCAGGAATGAATTGATTTATCCTTATGGGGATTACAGCTCCCTTCATAAAACCCCGCATCAAGTCAAATTTGATCAACCCTTTAAAGCAATATACAAACATGCGCCATCTTAGATTTTTTACATTTTAGAATCAAGACTAAAAGTATCTCAAAAATCATGATGCATATGTTTTATATCTCTTTGAGTCTGTAAAACAAACATTTCAACATAAAACTGCGCGGTTTATTTTGATCGCGCGCGGACGTGATAGCGAGCCGCGGTCGACATCACACACAAAATAGCGAACTGCGAACAGGCGCGCAGGAATATAAAGCCGGCCACCAACTTCTGCTCCGGTGACCAAAATGCTTCTCTCCGGATAGCCCGCAGGCTTTCAGGATTGAAACTCAAGACAGAATGTACTTATTTGACATGGAGAAGAGGTTGGTAATGCAAAAAATTACGGAATCTATTGCTTTAAGAGTGTGAAAACTCCTTTTAGCCCGGAACCATACTATGAATAACTGTTTACATGAGAACATGAATTATACATGAGATCATCAATGGTAGAATTTAATATATTGTTGGGTAGCCATGGATTTATATAATATGTAAATCCATGGCTACAGAAATACATATATGTTAATGACCCGTTCATTCCGCTCAATTCTTAAATTGCATTCATTCCCTGTCCATAGCTATGCATATAAAGAAATCAACTCGTACGAACAGCGGTCCATAGGCAATGCCCGAATGACTGAAGATGATGTATGTATATATGTATATATATGTGATATATATGACCCCATATGATTTCCACTTAAGTGTCAAGAGATAAAAATCATACAAAAAAATCAATGTAATTCGATGAATTCAAAATGTCTAGTAACCAGGTGAACAAAGGTGCTAATTTACATGTGAATTCGTTGTTGATAACCTCTTATAAACTTAGATAATGTTTACAACATTAAAAAACTGCAGAGTGGTTATAAACAATTGGTCGGCGGTACTCACCATGTTCCTACATTGTTATAACAAGGAATCTTGAAAGGCATGTGGAAAATGTATTTGCTGAGAGTGAGGTCGACGCCGAGTCTGGGTGGGAGGGGGACGGTGATGTTGACGTCAGTCCATATCCGGAGTCGTCCCGGGGCGCGCAGGATGCGGGGCTGTGTGCTTACGTTCAGGATGCGGATGGGTCGGTCATCCTCTCCACCTGGCGACGGAAAATAACACTAAAATAGAAAATGAGTTGGTCATTCTCTCCACCTGGCGACGGGAATTAACACTAAAATGCAAAAATGAGTTGGTCATCCTCTCCACCTGGAGACGGGAAATAACACTAAAATGGAGAATGAGTTGGTCATTCTCTCCACCTGGCGACGGGAATCAACACTAAAATGCAGAATGAATTGGTCATTCTCTCCACCTGGCGACGGGAAATAACATTAAAATGGAGAATGAGTTGGTCATTCTCCACACCTGGTGACAGAAAATAACACCACAATGAAGAATGGGTCGGTCAGCCTCTCCACATTGCGACGGGAAAGAATACTAAAATGGTAATTCTCTCCATCTGGCGACGGGAAATGACACTAAAGTGATATGTGGGTCGTTCTGTCGATCTGGCGACGGAAAACAACACTAAAGAAAATTAAAGGACGTTTACGTTAAGGTACCAGAACGATTTTTTTATTAATACACTGAAATGACAGCTGCACTTATAGTTACAAACTCATAACGGCTTGATACATCATAATTCGTAACTTTATGAGCAATCACAGTAAGCATTATACAGTGATTACTTGGGTGCGACCGTCGTCGGGCAATTTATTTTCCGCTCGTGTTTTTCATAAAATCAATTCATAGATCAATTCAGCTTTTTCATTCCTCTTCCGGCCGGCAATACAAGTAAATGTTATGATCAAAAGTTACGACATCTTAGTGATATGATACCCTTGCCAGATGTATAATAAGGTTTCCAGACCTCTTATGCCCTGCTCACATAGACCCACCGACGCCTCGGCCGAGCTAAAAAGGGGGAAATTGGCCCCAAATCGGCCCCAAATCGGCCGTGACCTCGGCCGACCTCGGCCGAGCATTGCTGCTCGGTGGCTCATTTCAGGTGCTCGGCCGAGGCCTTTCCAGTTTTAATGCAGACATTAAAACCAGGCCGAGCTCGGCCAATTTCCTTAGGTCGGCGGAGGTCGACCGACCTCTCGGCCGACCTCACATTTTTAAAACTATGAAAGCTCGGTGGGAAAGTTGAAGAACTCGGTGGCGTGGGCGAGCTCTGACGTCGGCCGACCAGTCTTAGTCTATGTGAGCAGGGCATTAGCCAAGGTTTTCATGCGTAATAATAAGACGTTTACGAGAACTGATCCGATATTGTAGATAGTTTCACATTATGGAGGACAATATCGTCTTGAATTCCTTTACATTTGATGCCAAAAACATTCCACGCCAATGCCAGTTGCCTTTACGCACCGCCCTGGCCTGTCTCTTGGCCAGGAACCGCCCAGTATTACCAGCCTAACAACAATGCAGCAACTTGTCGCACTGTTGATAAATATCCCCCAATTGCACCCTAACAAACACGGTACTATTCGCCAACGGCTCCACGTTTTTCTCCAACAACTCCTTAGTGGGGGTCGTGGGGTACAGTCGCCGCGGCCCGCGCCATGCTGGCTGGGAAAAACAACCAAAACTGAATGGATTTGCCGTATCCTGAACCACTACTATCAGCCACACCCACTCAGCTACCACTACAGCGCCCTCTGTCGGCCACACCCTCAACCTACCACTACAGCACCCCCTGTCGGCCACACCTACATCTGCCCACTATAGCGCCCCCTGTCCACCACACCCTCAATCTACCCCTACAGCGCCCTCTGTCAGTCACACCCTCAATCTCCCACTACCGCGCCCCCTGTCGGCCACACCTACATCTATCACTACAGCGCCCCCTGTCGGTCACAGCTTCAATCTACCAGTACAGCGCCCCCTGTCGGCCATATCCTCAATCTCACACTACAGCGCCCCCTGTCGGCCACACCCTCAATCTCCCACTACAGTGCCCCCTGACGGCCACACATGCAATCTCCCACTAAAGCGCCCTCTGTCGGATACACCCTCAATCTCCCACTACCGCGCCCCCTGTCGGTCACAGCTTCAATCTACCAGTACAGCGCCCCCTGTCGGCCATATCCTCAATCTCCCACTACAGTGCCCCCTGACGGCCACACTTGCAATCTCCCACTACAGCGCCCCCTGTCGGCCACACCCTCAATCTCCCACTACAGTGCCCCCTGACGGCCACATTTGCAATCTACCACTACAGAGCCCCTTGTCGGCCACATCCTCAATCCACCACTACAGCGCCCCCTGTCGGCCATACCCCTTAATCTAGCACTACAGCGCCCCCTGTCGGCCATACCCTCAATCTTCCACTACAGCGCCCCCTGTCGGCCACACCCTCAATCTTCCACTACAGTGCCCCCTGTCGGCCATACCCTCAATCACCCACTACAGCGCCCCTGTCGGCCATACCCTCAATCTAGCACTACAGCGCCCCCTGTCGGCCACACCCTCAATATTCCACTACAGAGCCCCCAGTCGGCCACACCCTCAATCTCCCACTACAAAGCCCCCTGTTGGCCACACCTCCACTTCCCGTGGCGCATGCCAGGTCGCACCTCTCTCAGAACCGTTGAAAAACAGGACAAGTATCTCCGGCATTCGCCTTGTCTCCACTTCAGTCGCAACTTCTTCTGCTATGACGAAAGAGGTTTCCACACCCTTGTAAACTGCTTTTTTCCCTATTTCTCCCAATGTTTACTTTTTCCTCCGTGATAAAGTACGTCGCGTCCCAGCAGACATCAGGGGAAAGCCAGGAGTCGAGTTGCAATGCGCCAAAGGCATCTGGCCCTTCTACGGCTCGCCCCCAAAACTTAATGCCCTCACCGGAAGAAATTTATATTTGACTTTTTCGATCGCTCTTAACTTGGGCGGCGCGATATCCACTTACGGCTGGGTTGGCTGGCACCGTTAATACGAGGGATGGATCTTAGTATTCCTGAACGCCGGTCGGTGTACTGAACATGTACCCTATGGTCTGCTTTAAGTTTAAAATTGTGTCTTAAATAATAGTATGATCAATTTATTTGCTAAACATAGCAGGCTGATCAATTCCTTTGCCCTAAAGGGTTGCATGACCATTCCATTTGGTAAAAAGGACAATCTGATCAATTTCCATTTTTAAATGCCATTTATAAAAAACTCCCTTCGTTGTGAATGACAGAATGACCGATTGCCTTTTTTAAAATGACGATACGATCGATTTGTTTTCTTGAAATGGCAATATGATCGATTCCTTTTCTTAAAATGGCAATATGATCGATTCGTTTTCTTGAAAATGGCAATATGATCGATTCGTTTTCTTGAAATGGCAATATGATCGATTTATTCATTGTCGCGACCCTTCTATCGCTTTCCATACTGCAAGAGACAATCCCGCTCCGGCCCAGTCGACAGGATCGCATCCTGACCTGGTAATCCTTGTCCCCGCGTATTTCTGATATGATAAAATATCCTCCCTGCTGACACTGTGTCTATACAGCCATGTGACGGTGGCATCAAGGCGGTCCGTCTAGTTGGGATGTTGTTGGCATCCGTCCGTCTGCGAAAGACGATGGATTTTGCAGCTTTTCTAGATTTCAAGTGATACGATTTGAATCGCGGCATCTGCGCTTAAGACCGAACAAGCCTATCTGTGACCGACAGAGCTTCCCGCAGTCATCACATCGGTGACCTGTCGATAGGTCTTGGTTTGTACTCACTGGGTGCCTAGATTGGCGTTTCAGGGCCAGTTTGTTAAACCAGAGCCCGTCGTGGTGGGCCATTCCCTCACGCACGACACGTGACCATTCCATCTTTTCGAATGCTAGGTCCTCCCAAGAATTTGTATCGATGCCGAAAGCCTTCATGTCACGCTTGCAAACATCCTTAAACCCGAGCTTTGGCCGTCCCGTTGGCCTTTTGCCATCGGCAAGCTCACCGTAGAGCACATCCTTTGGAATGCGTTCATCTTGCATTCGACGAACGTTTCCAAGCCAACGAAGACGTCGTTGTTTTACAAGAGCAAGAATGCTCGGTAGGTTGGCCCTGGCTAACACGTCGGGATTTGTTACCTTGTTTTGCCAAGAAATGCCTAAAATGTTTCGCAGGCATGACTAGTTGGGACACTAATAATAAGTTATTATTTCAATATCATGGAGGGCTATTGTGAGGCACGTTGTCCCAGTCCGGTGGGGTGTGTCACAGAGAGAAGGTTCAATGTAGACAGCGCCATGTTGCTAGTAGAGTCCCATGTTCTAGAGAGAAGATTTCCAATGGACATCTCCATGGTCGAGAGAGAAGGTTTCAAATAGAAAGCTCTATGTTCTTGAGAGAAGGTTTCAGATACAAAGCTCTATGTTCCAGAGAGAAGGGTTCAAATTGAAAGCTCCAGGTTCCATGGAGAAAAGGTTTCAAATAAACATGTTCTGGAGAGAAGGTACCAAACAGGAAGCTCCATGCTCCAGAGAGAAGGTTTCAAATAGAAAGCTGTATGTTCCAGAGAGAAGGTGTCAAATAGACATGTTCTGGAGAGAAGGTTTCAAATAGAAAGCTCCATGATCCAGAGAGAAAGTTTCAAATAGACAAGTTCTAGAGAGAAGGTTTCAAGTAGATAGCTCTATGTTCTTGAGAGAAGGTTTCAAAGAGACAGATCCATGTTCCATCAGGAAGGTTCCAAACAGACTGCTCGAAAGAGAAAGGTACAAATAACCAGCTCCATGTTCTAGAAGGAAGGTTACAAATAGACAGTTCCTTGTTCCAGAAGGAAGGCTACAAATAGCCATCTTATACTTCTAGCGGTTGCACATTTGGATAGAGACCGTACCATAAACATTGTCACAATACTGGATAGATCGTGAATGTCGGAGTTCCATGTTAAGATTGCATGTAAGCCAAAAGGCAGCTTTTCCCGTTGCTGGAGTTGGGCGGTCGGGGTTTGCAGGCATTTGCAGGCTGGTAACGTATATGGTGCCGAGACTGCCATGGTGGTAGAACCCCCGTATCTCTTTCCTTCCGCCATGCTACTCGGAAGTATAAGTTTACATAAGTTTTAGACGCCATCTTTTATATATCAACCATATTTCTGGTTGAACAAAACATTCCAATCCTCTAATGAAACATGCACCATCTAAAGCGCTGATACGAATATGTCTTTTAAATAGCGCCCCCACCTTGACCTTCGTGCGCTCGCCATGTTTGCTTCATTAACTTATCCGCAATGTCAAGGTTCCTCTTTAATACGACAAAATCGCGACTTACAATGCTTACGGAGTAAGATCCGAGTTGTACGGTTCAGTTTATACTGCAGTGGCTGAGTACTGTATAGCTGTACCTATTGGTGTACCGCACATCGTAGAGGCCGCTTCGGGTGTTCTGGTCTGGCCGTGTTCAACAGGGTAAGTGTAAACTGTACATAATAAATCGTCTGCCGTGGCTTTGATCGTAAATCGCTCCCCTCGCCTGCCGTGAGCGACGCGAGCCATGGCGGTTTGTTGTCGCTACACAAATGGTTCTTCGGGCCGGTGTGTCGTTGTAAATCTCCTCGTACAAATGACGGGGGAACACAGAACACAACGGTTTCCTTGACACGAGCTGTGAAGTCGGGGCAACAGTCGTTTATTTCCATTTAAGGCGGGTTCCGGGTACGTGTCAAAGCAGCCACTTGCCGAAAGTGGGTCGTGATTTACGACATGTCATCAGTGGGTATGGTCGGCTGTGACTTTGCGACCAGCAGTGGCTTTTGTCCCTGCGCGAGGTTGCCTTTTACTTTTGACCTGGGTACGGCCCCCATTAAACTGCAGTTCAATTATCTTCCTTCAAACATCGGGGATCATTAACCTTTTCAAAACTTCGATGAATGCAGTCATCAGATCCAAAATGGCCGTCCATACAGGGACGCTGGTCTGAGCGACAACGGCATACAAGTAACCACCGCCGAACCTATTAACACCCAGGTCCCGAATTTAATCGCCATGTTACCTGTGGCAATGATAGCCGATTATAATAAACGCTACATGTGCAAAAGAGTGAAGAGCTATTTGCATGAAGATGGACTGCCATCGTCGACGCTTGCAGAACTATATAGTGTGTGAAAAGAGCTGGACGGCCACTGAAGCACATGGAGAGAATGTAAGGATTGTGGGGCAAGTCTTATGCGGCCGACAATGCAGCAAAAAAGATTTAAAAATTGTGTTCAAATTCGGTATTTTCATTTCAGAACCATCGTTTGCTCTAAATGCGTCACGTTTATTTTCCTATAAATGTGGGACCCGGTTGCACTGTTGCACACAATGCGATGCACAGTGTGGAAGTACCGAAAGATTCTTATCGACATATCTTGTAGATTTAACCCTTGTTTTAGAAAACCGAGATGGCCAGAGTACGTAGACGTTAGGCCTGCCTAGCGTCCCGTTTAAAGCGCCTCTCACACAGATTAATCAAGACCCCGCAAAAGCTCGTATCTTCATCTCTTGCGGGGCTGGAATTTCGATGCACAAAGGGAAGCCAAGCTTCAAACCAAGCCTTCAAGCCCAGCCATGGGAAAGCTGAGGGCTGTGCTTATGGGTAAACCGGGCCAGGAGGAAAGCCAGGGAGACTTCATCAAATGCCGATCTCTTGCCTCCAGCTCGTGGGAGGGTATGTGTTGTGGGCGGAGGGATGAGTGGATTGATGGATGGGTGGGTGGGTGGGTGGGTGGCCTTAAGGCATTTTTGGCAAGCTACATTCTCAACTTCCTACTTGTTTACACGCAGTTTTGATCATCGACCTAACAAGCGATCACCCGCCAAGGTTTTGACCCCCACATTGTGGTCGCGGCTCGCAGTTCTGTTTCTTCTTCCTCCGGTCTATTACGAGTTACACCTACGCCTCGTTGGCGGATGTTTGCCCATTCGCGATACACCCCTGTGGTTGGCGGGCAGGCCTCGGGCACTTCTGGGACTCAGTCTACTCATGGGTATAAACTCGCATTCACACCGACAGGGCATCACTCAATGCTTCCCGAGGGAGCTTTTTGTCTCTTCCGGTTCGATTACTGGTAATATTGAACACGTGACATCATTAAGGACATTCTCTCACTGACTAATAATAAGGTTTAAATCTAACTTCCGGTTCGGCTACTAGTGATTTATTAAATACGTGAGAACGACCTTCTCTAAGAGCATGCCTACGTTTAAGTCCCGCTTCGGCCGCTAGTAATATTAAACACGTGATATTACACAAGACATTTCTTAACTAAAGGTAGGTTTAAGTCTAACTTCCGGTTTCTTTACTAGCAATATCGAATATGTAATAAGGCACAATTAATGACCTTTGCCAATATTAGGCGTAAAAATGCAGTCGAAATGTAACATTTACGTGGAAGGCACTTTTAATAATTAGTTTCGCGGACATGCGGCATCATACCACAAGGGCTAGCTCAGTGGGTTAGATTGCTCGCCTTGAGTGTTCTGGCCACCTGAGAGCCTAACGGTACGTGGATCTGTGATTCGATTCCCGCTGTAGCCATGTCTGTGTGGTCGCAGGATGAAGATCCCATGTCCTTCTTCGCAAAGAGTAAGGGTTACCCCCCCCCCCCCCGTAGACATGGCTCTACTCTCCCTTCCTTCTCCCATTGACGCGATATGACCAAACGTGGTTAAGACATCCAGAATATACAACCAACTAACCAATCTAACCACAAGATGATGTTGTTCCACATCAGCCACCAGCAGCCGTCCCTGGTGCCCAGGAGGCTGCGGCTACTTCCGGTGCTTTTGTAATGGCATGCCACGTGTTCAGTAAGTAGGTGGATTGGGAAGGTGAACCGGTCCAGCCATTGCATGATGTAACTTTCTCAATGTGATAATACTATGGCTTTTGTGGGACTTTCTCGATGCGTTCCCACCGCTCATGGTCAGTTGCCATTATAGTTGCCAAGAACAAATTATAAATATCCATGTTTTCCGGGATTAAGCTGTAGGAATCGGAATCGTGGGAGAATCGGGGGGTGCGCTATGGCGTAAAAAAAGTACGTACGTGGATTAATATTATATTTTACACATTATCGCGGATTCGGGATCCGGGATCCGGACCTGACCCTCCCAGCCACGGGGAGTCCGGCGGTACGAATGATCCGGACCTGATCCTCCCAGCCATGGATAGAGTCCGGTGGTACGAATCATCCGGACCTGAACCTCCCAGCCATGGATAGAATCCAGCGGTATGAATGATCCGGATCTGACCTTCCCAGCCATGGATAGAATCCAGCGGTATGAATGATCCGGACCTGACCCTCCCAGCCATGGATAGAGTCCAGTGGTACGAATGATCCGGACCTGACCCTCCCAGCCATGGAGAGAGTTCGGCGGTACGAATGATCCGGACTTGACCCTCCCAGCCATGGATAGAGTCCGGTGGTACGAATGATCCGGACTTGACCCTCCCAGTCATCAAGAGAGTCCGGCGGTACGAAGGATCCGGACCTGACCCTCCCAGCCACGGAGATCGACCCTTCGGGCAGATCCAGACCACACCAGGGGGCGTTGCGGTCGAGCGTCGTGCGGGGAGAGTCCGGCGGTACGAATGAACCGGACTTGACCCTCCCAGCCATGGATAGAGTCCGGTGGTACGAATCATCCGGACCTGAACCTCCCAGCCATAGATAGAATCCAGCGGTATGAATGATCCGGACCTGACCCTCCCAGCCATGGAGAGAGTCCGGCGGTACGAATGATCCGGACCTGACCCTCCCAGCCATGGATAGAGTCCAGTGGTACGAATGATCCGGACCTGACCCTCCCAGCCATGGAGAGAGTTCGGCGGTACGAATGATCCGGACTTGACCCTCCCAGCCATGGATAGAGTCCGGTGGTACGAATGATCCGGACTTGACCCTCCCAGTCATCAAGAGAGTCCGGCGGTACGAAAGATCCGGACCTGACCCTCCCAGCCACGGAGATCGACCCTTCGGGCAGATCCAGACCACACCAGGGGGCTTTGCGGTCGAGTGTCGTGCGGGAGAGTCCGGCGGTACGAATCATCCGGACCTGAACCTCCCAGCCATAGATAGAATCCAGCGGTATGAATGATCCGGATCTGACCCTCCCAGCCATGGATAGAGTCCGGCGGTACGAATGATCCGGACCTGACCCTCCCAGCCATGGAGAGAGTCCGGCGGTACGAATGATCCGGACCTGACCCTCCCAGCCATGGAGAGAGTCCGGCGGTACGAATGATCCGGTTCTGACCCTCCCAGCCATGGATAAAGTCCAGCAGTATGAATGATCCGGACCTGACCCTCCCAGCCATGGATAGAGTCCGGTGGTACGAATGATCCGGACCTGACCCTCCCAGCCATGGAGAGAGTCCGGCGGTACGAATGATCCGGTTCTGACCCTCCCAGCCATGGATAGAGTCCGGCGGTACGAATGATCCGGACCTGACCCTCCCAGCCATGGAGAGAGTCCGGCGGTACGAATGATCCGGACCTGACCCTCCCAGCCATGGAGAGAGTCCGGCGGTACGAATGATCCGGTTCTGACCCTCCCAGCCATGGATAGAGTCCAGCAGTATGAATGATCCGGACCTGACCCTCCCAGCCATGGATAGAGTCCGGTGGTACGAGTGATCCGGACCTGACCCTCCCAGCCATGGATAGAGTCCGGTGGTACGAATGATCCGGACCTGACCCTCCCAGCCATGGAGAGAGTCCGGCGGTACGAATGATCCGGTTCTGACCCTCCGAGCCATGGATAGAGTCCAGCGGTATGAATGATCCGGACCTGACCCTCCCAGCCATGGATAAAATCCAGCGGTATGAATGATCCGGACCTGAACCTCCCAGCCATGGAGAGAGTCCGGCGGTACGAATGATCCGGACCTGACCCTCCCAGCCATGGAGAGAGTCCGGCGGTACGAATGATCCGGACCTGACCCTCCCAGCCATGGATAGAGTCCGGTGGTACGAATGATCCGGACCTGACCCTCCCAGCCATGGATAGAGTCCGGTGGTACGAATGATCCGGACCTGCCCCTCCCAGCCATGGAGAGAGTCCGGCGGTACGAATGATCCGGTTCTGACCCTCCCAGCCATGGATAGAGTCCGGTGGTACGAATGATCCGGACTTGACCCTCCCAGTCATCAAGAGACACCGGCGGTACGAAAGATCCGGACCTGACCCTCCCAGCCACGGAGATCGACCCTTCGGGCAGATCCAGACCACACCAGGGGGCGTTGCGGTCGAGTGTCGTGCGGGGAGAGTCCGGCGGTACGAATCATCCGGACCTGAACCTCCCAGCCATAGATAGAATCCAGCGGTATGAATGATCCGGATCTGACCCTCCCAGCCATGGATAGAGTCCGGCGGTACGAATGATCCGGACCTGACCCTCCCAGCCATGGAGAGAGTCCGGCGGTACGAATGATCCGGACCTGACCCTCCCAGCCATGGAGAGAGTCCGGCGGTACGAATGATCCGGTTCTGACCCTCCCAGCCATGGATAGAGTCCAGCAGTATGAATGATCCGGACCTGACCCTCCCAGCCATGGATAGAGTCCGGTGGTACGAATGATCCGGACCTGACCCTCCCAGCCATGGAGAGAGTCCGGCGGTACGAATGATCCGGTTCTGACCCTCCCAGCCATGGATAGAGTCCGGCGGTACAAATGATCCGGACCTGACCCTCCCAGCCATGGAGAGAGTCCGGCGGTACGAATGATCCGGACCTGACCCTCCCAGCCATGGAGAGAGTCCGGCGGTACGAATGATCCGGTTCTGACCCTCCCAGCCATGGATAGAGTCCAGCAGTATGAATGATCCGGACCTGACCCTCCCAGCCATGGATAGAGTCCGGTGGTACGAATGATCCGGACCTGACCCTCCCAGCCATGGATAGAGTCCGGTGGTACGAATGATCCGGACCTGACCCTCCCAGCCATGGAGAGAGTCCGGCGGTACGAATGATCCGGTTCTGACCCTCCGAGCCATGGATAGAGTCCAGCGGTATGAATGATCCGGACCTGACCCTCCCAGCCATGGATAAAATCCAGCGGTATGAATGATCCGGACCTGAACCTCCCAGCCATGGAGAGAGTCCGGCGGTACGAATGATCCGGACCTGACCCTCCCAGCCATGGAGAGAGTCCGGCGGTACGAATGATCCGGACCTGACCCTCCCAGCCATGGATAGAGTCCGGTGGTACGAATGATCCGGACCTGACCCTCCCAGCCATGGATAGAGTCCGGTGGTACGAATGATCCGGACCTGCCCCTCCCAGCCATGGAGAGAGTCCGGCGGTACGAATGATCCGGTTCTGACCCTCCCAGCCATGGATAGAGTCCGGTGGTACGAATGATCCGGACTTGACCCTCCCAGTCATCAAGAGACACCGGCGGTACGAAAGATCCGGACCTGACCCTCCCAGCCACGGAGATCGACCCTTCGGGCAGATCCAGACCACACCAGGGGGCGTTGCGGTCGAGCGTCGTGCCAGACCAGAGCGGGGCGCGGAACGGGCAGAAGAGGAAACCTGCTGCAGACAAATGTATTTGTCATGTTTTTTCACACCGAGTTAAGTGTTGTTGAAACTTGTAAGGGAGAGATCTAGGGACACCGTCGCTTATCACGTTAGGGATGGAAGGAGGCAAGTGTTCTCCAGAGACTGGTTGGACGCCGGGTTGGTGGCGGGGGGGGGGGAGATGGTGGGGGGGGGGCGTTGGTTGGGGGTGGGGGAAGGACTGCCATGAACTCACCCCCCACCACCTAACCCTCGCGCCCGTGGCGGCCGCGAGAGACACCAGACATCCACCCCAGCCCCCTACCGTTTACGGGCAGCATCGTCCCGTCCTAACCCCCCCCCCCCCATACTCCCACCATCCTTACTCTGACACCTCCCCCACTCACCCTCATACCCCATACCTGCATCCTTTATCTGACACCTTCATACCACAACGTGGATGGGCGGGATTGGTGGTGCGGGGCGGGGCGGGGCGGGGCGGGGTACAACATGCGGTTCCTTCACTTGTAACCATGCAGGCATGCCCTGACTGAAGACAGCCGCCAACCGCACCCTACTCCCATCAGAGGCCTTTACCCACTCCTCCCCCCACCCCGCTCCATGTACGCACCCCTCTTCCCTCCCGGCTCCCCCCAACCCCCCCTCCCCGGCCACCCTTCGCCTCGTGTCTGCGGTTCAGCCTTGAGGAAAGGTGGTCAGGTAGCCATCGCGTTCCAACGGTGGGACTGCCACAACGTGGTGCGGCCACGTGGCCGCCACATTGCCACCACCATGTGGCGACCACACCTTTAGTTCTGTCAGGCTCTGCTGGCCAGCTGATCTCCCCCGTGGGATATATATTTGGCCGTGGTTACAATACAGCCCCAGCTGTGACTAGGAGGAGACTGCGTGTTGTTATGGTACCGAGAGTAGCGGCCGGACGCGGGATTATGGCACTATGGGATGACGTGATCTCATATTTGCAATAATCACTGTATTATATTATGATAACTTTTGTAATCTAATAGCATTACTTAAATTTTAAATTTAAAAATTTAATTTAAATTTCTGTCACTTGGGAGAGCCACTGAAGGTTCGTTGCGTTGGTATGGGAGTCCGAGCTACAGCCCAGAGGTTCATGGGTTCGAACCTGGCACTCGTATCTGGGTCACGTGTCATGCACCCCTATTGCGTTGTCCAGGGAGGGCTACCGGCCTTAATATGAAGAAAAGTGAACCAATGTGTGATTTTCAGCCAAATGTTTACATAGACGCTATTTTGTAGATCATGGCTTCACCATAATCATTGTGACCAAGTAGCTCTACAATGGCCTAAGGTGATATATGATATCACCGTGGTTTAACAGCTATAGATCAACCCTAAATGACATGACTAAAGGGGTAACGTCAGGCCTGGCTAGGGTCACGCGTCCTTCAGTGATGTATGATGGTTAACCTCACTCTCCCGGCAGAGGTCGCTCCTTCCACCTATCATCTCTGCTCTGCTGGTCGACCTCAACGTTGGTTTCACGGTGGCCATGAAATGTTTCCGGATGATGTTTTGGTCGATTTCGCTAACAATTTCGATGAAGTATTTGAGGAAAGTTGTCATTCAGTTTTCGTACGATCACAATTGAAGAGGTTAGCAATTTTTTTAAAATGAATGGCACGAGGTGTTCAAAGTTCGAAGTTTAAGGTTCACGCTTTTGAGCTCGATCGGTCTAGAAAACATAGTTGAAAGTAATATGGTCTCAAATTCATCAATATTGAATTAATTTGTCGGGTACAGAAGCAGTAGCACAATAAATTTGGTGCATTCGATGTCCCTAAGGACATAGGGACTAAACGGAACGCCCTCTGCCGGGTTAACATATTACTAGCCTGCAAAGGACCTGTCGCGGGTCCCGCATTCCTTTAACATATGAACTTTGACCCGGTCCATGATCCGTCACCCCACCACGGGAGACCACCTGGAGTAAAACTTTGACCCGATCCAGGATCCGTCACCCCACCACGGGAGACCACCTGGAGTAAAACTTTGACCCGATCCATGATCCGTCACCCCACCACGGGAGACCACCTGGAGTAAAACTTTGACCCGATCCATGATCCGTCACCCCACCACGGGTGACGACCTGGAGTAAAACTTTGACCCGATCCGTGATCCGTCACCCCACCACGGGAGACCACCTGGAGTAAAACTTTGACCCGATCCATGATCCGTCACCCCACCACGGGAGACCACCTGGAGTAAAAACTTTGACCCGATCCATGATCCGTCACCCCACCACGGGAGACCACCTGGAGTAAAACTTTGACCCGATCCATGATCCGTCACCCCACCACGGGAGACCACCTGGAGTAAAACTTTGACCCGATCCGTGATCCGTCACCCCACCACGGGAGACCACCTGGAGTAAAACTTTGACCCGATCCATGATCCGTCACCCCACCACGGGAGACCACCTGGAGTAAAAACTTTGACCCGATCCATGATCCATCACCCCACCACGGGAGACCACCTGGTGTAAACTTTGACCCGATCCATGATCCGTCACCCCACCACGGAAGACCACCTGGAGTAAAACTTTGACCCGATCCATGATCCGTCACCCCACCACGGGAGACCACCTGGAGTAAAACTTTGACCCGATCCATGATCCGTCACCCCACCACGGGAGACCACCTGGAGTAAAACTTTGACCCGATCCATGATCCGTCACCCCACCACGGGAGACCACCTGGAGTAAAACTTTGACCCGATCCATGATCCGTCACCCCACCACGGGAGACCACCTGGAGTAAACATTTGGCCCGATCCATGATCCGTCACCCCACCACGGGAGACCACCTGGAGTAAAACTTTGACCCGATCCATGATCCGTCACCCCACCACGGGAGACCACCTGGAGTAAAACTTTGACCCGATCCATGATCCGTCACCCCACCACGGGAGACGACCTGGAGTAAAACTTTGACCCGATCCATCATCCGTCACCCCACCATGGGAGACCACCTGGAGTAAAACTTTGGCCCGATCCATGATCCGTCACCCCACCACGGGAGACCACCTGGAGTAAAACTTTGGGGGCGTCTGACTTTTACCCTCTACACATGATAACCTTTATTATTTAACCGACACCCTTCTGGAGGAGGAGGGGAGACATCTCCAGCTCTACCCTTACTTAATCCTGCCCCTCTCTACCCCCTTCCTGGGGGTTACAGGGGGTAAGTGGGACCCTGTACGGGCCCCGGGAGAATCTGCGACGTCGGGTGGTTTCCCAAGGGTTGGAATGCCTTAAATTGTCACCACGTCATGCGGGGTCGGGGGGGGGGGGGCGGGGGAGGGGGGCATCATAAGGTGGCGGGGGGCCGCTTATCACATCTCAACGTCAGCCCCATAGAGAGGTCTGTACACACAGAGCAGGAGAGAACCACATCGTCCCTGCTATGGGAACAAACAGAACAGTGAAGAGAATCTTTACCAAGACAACAAAACGGCCCGGGGTTTTGCCTGATGAGTTATATCCGGATTGTAAAAAAACAAACAAACCCTGTGGGAGGGACGTTAGCTCTCTTAGCCCTCAGTCAGCCATTATCACCAAGACAGTTTAGGAGACATTTCACAAAAAGTCTGTGTGTGAGAGTACGAGTGAAATATAACGTCGCAGGACAAAGATTAAACCCCGTGGGTGGCAAGCACTGATGGGCGGACGATATTTAAACGTAACTTTGGCGAAGTGAAGTGCAATCGCTTTTTGTGATGCTTTTTTGTGATATGTTTTTGTTTTGTTTTTTGTACTAGGTTAAGTCGGAATATGCTGCTTCAATAAACATTATCAATTAAGATAATTGTAACAATACCTCTCAAGTTACGTAATAGATTGTGGGAGGGGAGGAGTAACCCTCCCTCCACCCTCCCCGTCGAAGGTTGCGACACCCAAAAAACGATTCTTCCCTAAAATCCACTGAGACATAGGAGACACCTTGGGCACACCCCCATGCCCCCTCCCAACCCCCATTCATTAAAACCGGAGGCACGAATACTGGATTTTCTTAATTCAAATAAAAACAAGCATCAGAGGCAAACCCAATGTCCAATTTTGGACCCACCCCTGATATGCGATACGAATGCCAGACACGATTGTTCCATCTTTGGAGACCTGTGTGAACTATTACGCGGAAACACACCCATCCCTCCCCCGTCCCCTTCCCCTCCCCAGCCCCCCCCCCCCCCTCCCCGCCATTCTAACCCCCTGCCCCCCAACAAACCGAAAATGTGAGGCCAACGTATTTGTTCCCCAAACCCCGCTGCCGACCCAATATGTTTGATTTTGCCTTTGGTCACCTTGTCTCCAAGTTTCTCAAGATTTTGCCTTTGGTCACATTGTCCCAAGCTTCTCCATCTCACATACAACAGATTACACTTTTATACCATGTTACCCAGCGTTATGTCTTCTAGTTTGTTCTGGTATACCTACAATGCATCCTATGTCCCTACTCCCCACCCCAACCCCAATCCAATATCGCACTTCCAGGTTCTAACATTTAGTTACACTGGTGGACCATTGCATAATGCCATCATAAGCGGTTGGCGTATTGGAATAGTAATCTACACTGACCCATTATCCCTACTTTAGGATCGTTGGTGGTGGAAGCAACATCGCTGGCCAAGTCACTGCGCAATTTTTGTTTTTATAACACGCCACAATTTAGGTTAAAATCATTTTTTGGGGTATGAATGCTACCGCTTGGTACCAACTAACCTAGGTGAGCAGGCTTTTGATGTGGCCCTGGGGTTCATAGTCAGTGGCGGATTCAGGATTTTGCCAAAAACGTGAGACATGAAATTTTAATTTATATGGTGAAACCATGTATTCAATATTCAGAAAAAGACGTGGTGGGGGGGGGGGGTACGTATAATTCCTTATCATTTCAGCAACACGGGGGGGAGGGCACGTGGGGATCCCTTGTCCCCCCATGGATCCGCTACTTGTAGAGGGGGGGGGGTGCACGTGGGGGGCCATGTGCCCCCCCCCCACCCCCTTCTTCCTCCATTTGATCCGCTACTAACTGGAGTCGACCAGGCGATGGACAGTTGGACACCTACCACAATCCTCGAACTGCAAGTGACGTGTGTTGGCAGTGACTCGACGCCGCTTCAGCTCCGCGACACAGAACATCTGAGTCAAGACCAAGGTCCAGGGCACTATCCTCATCCTGCCTGGTGGCTGTGGGGGGCGGGTGGGTGCTGCTCCACCCCCCGGCGGGCCGGCCGGCCACCCTCCTGGCGAGGGGCGATGAGCGGGCTGGCGGGCGGGCGGGCGGTGGGACCCCCGGCGGGCGGGCGGGCGGGGTGGGTGGGTCCGCCCCTCCCGGTATGGTGGGTGGCGAGTCTGTACTCCTTGGGCGACGGCGGCGAGGGCGGCGACGGGCCACCAATGAGGGGTGCCAGGGGCTCCTCCTCCACCCCTCAAGGGTACAGGCAGACCCCTCCCGCGTGGGCAAGGAGACGCAGACTGGTTGGTGACCGTGGCACCGGACACGCTATCTGAGGCACACTATCCGATACGACGTGAGGCACGTACTATGTTACCACCACTGACACCTGCTGCCGCTGCTGCCGCTGCTGCTGATGTTGGTCGCCAATAGCGAAATTAAATTCTGGAGCAGGCGGCGGTCGGGCCGTCGGGCGGGCGAGCGGACGTGACGCGCAGCACTGGGGTTGTGGGGTGTGGGGGGTGGTGGAGGAGAGGAGTTAGCCCCCGTGCGACTGAGGTCATAGCTCTGTGGCGCCCGCGAGCGGCAGTAGGGGCCCCTGACCGTGACGGAGGGTCCACGTGACCCCTCCCCGCTGAGGGCGAGTCACTCCTGGACACATGGCGCGCAGGCCGCTCACCAGGGGGCAGCACTTCACGTTCCGGTTCCACGAAATCCTAGGGGAGGAGGTGAGGCGGGGGAGGAGGGGTGGGAGAAGTGGGGGCGATGCGGGTTAATAACGTCGCCGTAAAAAGAGGTTGGGCTGTTGGTGATAATTAATTGATGCTGTTGTCATATCATATATCACATACCGCGAATTGGATTCGGTACAATATTCCGGATTGACCTGAATCAATAGATCAGGATATACTGGGACAGGCAGTCCCAACTATCCCGGATCAACTTTTGCGGAAGTAAAACTTTGAAAGTTTGTGGGCGGCTTTTTTTAAACTTTGCTGACCACGTGTTTTTGTTATGACAATACGATCCTGGTGTCAAGGTAGTTCATCCGTTCACGAAATATCATCACCAAAAAAACAAGTGACACCTCAAGACAACAAGCTTTGCCATTTCCGTTTTTGTGAATGCTAATTGATCTTCTAAAGGCGTCACAGGCACACGGCTATGGTAAGTAGTATCCGATGTGAAATCACCAGCGCTTTGGTGGATCCCTCGTTACCAGGTCTCGTATCTGCAGCCTTCTTCTCAGTGACGGCGACAGGGGGAGCCCTGAAGCGGTGTGGCTGGGACTGTGGTTATGTCGATAATCTACGATCGTTCGTTCCGGCGTGTAATCCGAGTTGGCTGAGACCCGGACTCTGATGATCCCGACACGGCCGACTTGGCGGTGTGTCTCCCTGGCGACTGGGAGCCACAAGACCCGGATGTCTTGCCAGACGCAGGGTTTGGGTTGTAGTAGTAGTTAGTAGTAGCCCGCCAACGAAGCGAGGGCAAGAAAGCCAAAGCCAATGACGAGCAAGCGAGCTAGCGGAGGGGGTCGCTGGTCCACCGGGCTGCCCTGGGCTGGGCGGTGTGGGGCGGGTCTGGCGGGCGGGGGCAGGGGGCGGGCCTGGCGGGCGTTGGGAGGGGGCGAGGGAGGGGGGTATGGGGTAAGGACATGGGGAGGGGGCGCTGGGGTACAGGGCTAGCTTTACCGGGTCCACGGTGAGGTGGCCCATCTATTAATACCGCCTATTAATGATAATTGTCAGATTAGGTGAGTAGCAGCGCGGGCAAGGTGTGCTTATCAGGGAGAGTCGTCCATTAGCCGTTAGCGGGGCCAGCCACCCAGTCAGCCAGTCTCCCGTGTGGTCCGTCCAGCCAGGCAGTGAGTCTCCCGTGGGGTCCAGCCAGCCAGCCAGCCAGCCAGCCAGCCAGCCATCCATCCATCCAGCCAGCCAGCCAGCCAGCCAGCCATCCAGCCAGCCAGCCAGCCAGCCAGCCAGCCAGCCAGCCAGGGAGCCAGCCAGCCAGGGAGCCAGCCAGTCTCCCGTGTGGTCCGTCCAGCCAGCCACGAGACAGACTTGTTTAGTAAATCCTGCCGCCTACCGCCGGTCTACCGGGTCCCTCCCACCACCCACCCACCCATCGCCACGAGGAACACGGGGGTGGGAGAGTGTAGAGGAGATGGAAGGGGGGGGGGGGCGGGGGTGCTCTCCACCAATGAGAGGCAGGGTGCAGGGAGTGACGCTGACAGGGGTACCTCTCACTTGGTAACCATCATGTCCTATTGATCTGTAACGCCGCATGTTACGTTGTGGCAATCTGACCAATCTGGCTCCAGAATTCACTTCCCCCTCCGGACCACCGTCTCTGCACCAGAATTCATATTTCCCTCCGGACCACCCTCTCTGCTGCAGAATTCACTTTTCCCTCCGGACCAACCTCTCTTTTGCAGAATTCACTTTGGCCTCCGGACCAACCTCTATACACCATAATTCGCATTTCCCCTCCGGACCACCCTCTCTGCTCCAGAATTCACTTTTTCCTCCGGACCACCCTCTTTGCTCCAGAATTCACTTTTCCCTCCGGACCACCCTCTCTGCTCCAGAATTCACTTCCCCCATCGGAAAACCATCTCTGCTCCATAATTCACTTTTCCCTCCGGACCACCCTCTCTGCTCCAGAATTCACTTTTCCCTCCGGACCACCCTCTCTGCTCCAGAATTCACTTTTCCCTCCGGACCACCCTCCCTGCTCCAGAATTCACTTTTCCCTCCGGACCACCCTCTGCTCCAGAATTCACTTTTCCCTCCGGACCACCCTCTCTGCTGCAGAATTCACTTTTCCCTCCGGACCACCCTCTCTACTCCAGAATTCATTTTTCCCTCCGGACCAACCTCTCTGCTCCAGAATTAACTTTTCCCTCCGGACCACCCTCTCTGCTGCAGAATTCACTTTTCCCTCCGGACCACCCTCTCTGCTCCAGAATTCATTTTTCCCTCCGGACCACCCTCTCTGCTCCAGAATTCGCTTTGGCCTCTGAACAACCCTCTCTGCTTCAGAATTCACTTTTCCCTTCTGACCACCCTCTCTGCTCCAGAATTCGCTTTGAATTCTGGACCACCCTCTATGCTCCAGAATTCACTTTTCCCTCCGGACCACCCTCTCTGCTCCAGAATTCGCTATGGCCTCTGAACAACCCTCTCTGCTCCAGAATTCACTTTTCCCTCCTGACCACCCTCTCTGCTCCAGAATTCGCTTTGACCTCTGGACCACCCTCTATGCTCCAGAATTCGCATTTCCCCTCCGGACTGCCCTCTGGGGTCCAGAATTCCCTTTTTTGAGATCCGGAAGAGGGATCGGGATCTCGATTCCCACGTCCTCCGCAATCACTTGACCATCCTTCAGGCTGCCAGACTGCTAGGCCCACCCAGGGGGCGTCCGGTTGGCCACCCCCACCCCCCCCCCCCCCGGGGCATAATAATAGGGTTACGAGTCTGCGGCTTGAGGGGGTCTGAGGGGTACCACCGTCTGCGGCTTGAGGGGGTCCTGAGGGGTACCACCGTCTGCGGCTTGAGGGGGTCTCAGGGATACCACCGTCTGCGGCTTGAGGGGGTCTGAGGGGTACCACCGTCTGCGGCTAGAGGGGGTCTGAGGGGTACCACCGTCTGCGGGTTAACAGCCTCAGCCCCAAATATTTACGGATGGGTTGCCTTGACCACCACCACCTGCCTGCTTGCCTTGCGCCACTGGGGCGGACATTTGTATCCCACCTGTGTCCGGATTACTCCCCTCCACCCTCTCCCCTCCCCCTGCTTCATCCCACACCCCTCCCCCTCCCCCTCCCCCCTCGCCCTACCCCCCCCCCCCCCCGGGGAAGGGTTCGGCAGGTGATCCGACCCCAGCAGTATCCAGGGTTTTGTCAACACAGCCGCGAGGTGGCGCGATCTCTTCTCGCCAGGGGTCGCCCCACCTCACGCCAGCCCACCCAGCGCCATCCTTCACCGCCATGTCCTCGGCACGGACCGGTGAGTGGCAGGCACATAATGGAGTCGTTCAATGGCTGATGGTACAGGCAGCCAATGAAAAGAAACCTCGAACGGTAGGAATTTAAAGGTAGTCGTTGAACGGTCGTCATTGAACGGTCGTCATTGAACGGTAGGAATTTAAAGGTAGTCATTGAAAGGTAGGAATTTAAAGGCAGTCATTGAACGGTCGTCTTTGAACGGTAGTCATAGAAGTGTAAGTCTTTGAACTGTAGCAATCGAACGGTAGTCGGTAAACGTTAGCCATGGAACGGTAGTCATAGAACGGAGGTCGATGAACGATATTCATTGAATGTTAGCCATAGAAAGGTATTCGTTGAACGGTAGTCATCGAACGTCGGCCATAGAACGGTAGTTATTGAAAGGTTGTTATTGAACGGTAGTAATTGAACGGTAGTCGTTGAACGATAGTCGTAGAACGGCAGTCGTTAAGAGCAGCCTATGAACTGTAGCCACTGAACAGAACAGAACATAAAAACAACGGCTGAACGGTAATTGTTTTCATTAAACGGCAGAACTGTAACTCCACCGTTGAACTGTAGCCGCCGTAGATCGTGACCTCCATGCTTTAATTTGATATTTAGTCCTAATCATCTCAAAATGATCATAGATAACACGAATGTAGTCCTTTCGTAAAATGTTCCATGATGAACCTTCAAATTTCTTATATTTGTTCTTCTTCATGTTTTTATGTTCATCATTTGTTGTATTTGTTCCAATCAGTTGTATAATATGTAGCCTATAATTCATATGGTAGCCAGCCTATCGTAAAGGATTCATTTATCTTTACTGACACAGATGTGGCCCCCGTGAAAGCGACAGCACATGTCTTAATGCGGTTCTCCCAAACATATATATGTTATTTTGACTAGATCCTCATGTTACATACTGTTTTACTGTACTTGATCAACGAGCGACATCGAGTGTAATTCTGAATCGACACATTGGGCGTAAAGTAACAGCTTTTGTATGACATAATGGACCACCAGAATCCAGTCACAGTGAATTGTTCCGCCCGTTTCCCGTGTCCAATTCCTAAGTGGTTGCCCGCCTCACGGTCAGGATGGTCCCCCCAAGCCCAGATAAACCACCAGTTTCTTTTGTTTTTGTTCGCTACATCTACTGCAGTGATACTACGAAAGCTGTGAAGTTGTAAAGCTTTTTCCTTCTGGTGTATTTGTATGACCCATTTACAGCTCCAATGTGGGGTGGGGGATGGTGGCGAGGAGGAGGAGGATGAGGAGGAGGAGGAGGAGGAGGTGGAGACCCGGATAGATGGTAAAGGGTGAGGGGACGCCCTGGAAGATCTTGGCGAAATAGGCGGAAGGGGGGGGGGGGGGGTGAGGGGGAGGCAAAGACGACCAGTCTATTTCGAGTGTTCGCCGCTATTCCTGGGGACAACTTCGGCGATGTTTGTGTACCCGGGCTGACGGTCTATTTTATGCCTGCGCGCTAAATGTTCGTAGTAAGTATAACGGCGCATTCTACTCCCGACTGGGAATTTTGGCAATGAATCGGGCCAAAAACTTATTTTATCCGCCAATTGATTACAAGCGCACTTTTCTTTATTAATTGGGCAATAACTACGCCATTTTCCAGTTACCTGCGTATGGTCAACTCCTAGTGGTAAGTGATATAAATACTGGCCTTCCCAGCGGCGTGCGTAAACTCTGTACTGAGCAAGCGGGACTAAAACGCGCGGGGTTATGGGTAATTATAATGGCTTGTAGGGGTTAACACTGTCGGCTTTTACTCCACGTTTCGCCTCCTGCCAGTGAGTGTGTGTTTGTGGGGAGGGGGCGAGGGGGGGGGGCTACGTAAAGAAGGCGCCAGCGTGTTACACACACACAAAAGTGCGCGATCATCGTTATGTAAAACAAGACGTATAGAGACGAGCGGCGTTCACCCCGGCGGTCGCCCGCGGGTTCAGGACGCAGGTAAAACAGCCGGCATAGCGCGCTCATTACTACTGCTCAAGGTTTTTGTGATGTAAATGTGATGGAGTGATAACCAGTGATGAAGTGATCCGTTTGGTGCCCGGCTTCCCACCCGGCCCCCCTCCCCCGCCGTACCCCACTCCCCCTCTTGCTCACTAGGTAGGGAGGGCGGTGGGTGGCGGCGTAATGTAGCCATAGGTATAACCCCCTCCCACCCCCCCCCCCTCTCCACCCCGCCTTCCCCTCCCCAAAACCCCTTACCCGTACCCTTGTTTGCCTGGCCAAATCACCTCACGGACTAATGTATTCATTATGTTTCTTCGATAGCGATCTATATATCTTTATGCCTAAGCGGTAATGGGCTTATGTTCACGTTCGGCCGTTGAGCTTTGTTTTCACCCTTCTCACGGCTGTTTTTACCTGGTGAGGGCTGTTTTTGGCTGCTGCTGCTGCTGCTGCACGTGTATTGAACTGCCGCCAAGCGTTCTCTCTCTCCACTTCTTTGACTGGAGCAATCTGGGTAGTAAGAAGCGAAGCATATATATATATATATATGTGTGTGTGTATGTGTGTGTGTGTGTGTGCGTGCTGCTCGCTACTCGAGGGTGAAGCGGGTGGCCTCTGGTGTGAGAAGCGACAGACCGACCCCCCCCCCCTCCCCCCTACGCCCCCCCCTGGGGTGAAGGGAGGGGGAGGGGGCGTGAGGAGTTAAGCGCTGGGCCACCCACGTCGACAGGCGCGGGGTGAGACGGGTCGACGCGATGGTCTTTTCATCAGGCCTGACAGAGGTGTGTGCGCAGTGCAAGTCAACCTGATGTTACTCTGTCTC
>OZ025260.1:23277289-23429424 GCA_964019135.1 Arenicola marina | reverse complement strand
CGTAACTGATTTGGCCTCATCCTCTCTCGCCTCAGCTTCCTCTCTCGCCTCATCCTCCCTGGCGTCATCCTCTCTGGCCTCATCCTCTCTGGCCTCATCCTCTCTCACCTCAGCTTACTCTCTGGTCTTCTCCTCTCTGGCCTCATCCTCCCTGGCCTCATCCTCCCTGGCCTCATCCTCTCTGGTCTCATCCTTTCTCGGGCCTCATCCTCTCTAAACTCATCCTCTCTGGCCTCATCCTTTCTCGGGTCTCATCCTCTCTGGCCTCATCCTCCCTGACCTCATCCTCCCTGACCTCATCCTCTCTGGCCTCATCCTCTCTGGCCTCATCCTCTCGGGCCTCATCCTTTCTGGTCTCATCCTCTCCGACCTCATCCTCTCTGGCCTCATCCTCTCTGGCCTCATCCTTTCTGGCCTCATCCTCTCTGGCCTCATCCTCTATGGCCTCATCCTTTCTGGCCTCATCCTCTCTGGCATCATCCTTTCTGGCCTCATCCTTTCTGGCCTCATCCTCTCTGGCCTCATCCTCTCTGGTCTCATCCTCTCCGGCCTCATCCTCTCGGGCCTCATCCTCTCTGGCCTGGCCCTCTCTGGTCTCATCCTCTCGGGCCTCATCCTCTCTGGTCTCATTCTCTCGGGCCTCATCCTCTCTGGCCTCATCCTCTCTCGGGTCGCATCCTCTCTCGGGCCGCATCCTCTTTTGCCTCATCTTCTCTGGTCTCATCCTCTCGGGTATCATCCTCTCTTGCCTCAACCTCTCTGGCCTCATACTCTCTAGTCTCATCCTCTCGGGCCTCATCCTCTCGGGCCTCATCCTCTCTGCCTGGCCCTCTCTGGCCTCATCCTCTCTGGCCTGGCCCTCTCTGGCCTCATCCTCTCTGGACTCACCAGTCAATAAGTCTTTCTGATGTCGATTGCAAGATGGTGCTTACAAAGAGACTAAAGAAGTTTATTAGGACCATTATGCGCTCGGCTTAGTCGGTGTATATACCTAATCGTTGCATAGGCAACAATATGCGTCTTGTGCAGGATATAGCAGATTATGCTAAATCCAAATCATAACAATGGCATACTACTCTTTCTGGACTCAGAGAAAGCCTTCGAAAGCTTAGGCTGGGGCTGTCTACAGTGATCTTTGCAGAAACTTAATTTGGCCAGTCTTTCATTCAATAGGTGCGTTTATTAAATAATTATTCTTCTGTGCGTGTGGAAAATAAAACCCTTCCATGTATCTATGGAGATAAAACCGGGGTGTCAGTCCACTTTCTGCAATGTTGTTCATTATGTCCGTTGAGCTGCGATCAGATTAAGAAACAAAACAGGTTAAAAGGCTTTGGGATTTGCTATCAGTAGGTGGAAACGAGAGTATAGCATATCACAATATGCTAAATATGACAATGTTTCTTCGTTATACAGGACATGAAATAAAGGATGATATGTAATATGTACATCATCAGGACAGCTAAGAACGCTGCTTGGTGAACTGAATGACTTCAGGAAAGTAGCTGGATTACATTTGAATCTGGAATTGTAACAACAGATGCGATGTTAAACTAATATTAATTTAAAACTAAACGTAATAGTAATTTAAAGCTAAACATAATATTAATTTAAAACTATGCATAATATTAATTTAAAGCTAAGCATAATATTAATTTATGTATATGATCTTCAATTTACAAACGGTCTGGTCGATGAGATGGACTTGTACAACGGATAAGAGATAAGAGAGAGAAAATGCGACAAATTGCAGTATTTAGGAAATCGTTTAGACCCTCTATGACAGTTAACACAACCCTACCATTAATTACTCCATACCTGTTGTGGCTTTGCTTTCAAGAGGAAGGTAGGTCTAACCGATATTCAAAATGCGAAACTTTCCTAGTTTAACGATGACGTTTTGCCCAACATCTTGTCATGTAACTGCAACCTTAAGGCAATGAAGATAAAAGACTAAACGGTGTCCACATCGTAACGATGTATATATTATATATCATCCTTTATTTCTGTGCGAATATGATCGTTTCTTACAAAATTTGGAGCAGTGTAACACTAGACCAAAATGTTCTTAGCCGTGGAAACTGGTCTGAGGAGTGATTTCGGTGGTTTGTGTCTTCATATGTATGCATATATACCATGGGCCTGAAGGCCTTTTTGCCAAATAAACTACCTACCATATATACTGACCAGAGGCATAAACATGGTATTATGTACTGCTTGCCAATAGTCAATAAATATTGTTTACACAAACAAATATATACTGATAATTAATAATTTATTTTTAAAAAAAATGTCATGAGAGGCACTGCATACTTAAAGCTTAAATTAATAATCAACGCCATATGAATACGTACGTCGATTATATCGTCTATTGAAAATAAAATATGTCATAAGAAAGCAAAGAAGTTTATCATGACCACACATTTCCTCGCACTAATACGTCGGCTTGTATACTTTGTCCCTAATGCGTACACCTAATTTCTGACATTTCGGCAACTTCATGCGACTTGAGTTGAAATAGTGTGGGGTGCGAGCAAGAAAATCGTCGGCATCATAATGCCTCCGTGGACGGTCTGTTTACCTGCATGACAAATCAGGAAAATAAAAGTGCAAAGACAATATGGGTTATGAGGTGAGGTAAGATTGGGGGTGATGGGGGACGGGGGGGGGGGTGTGGAAAGGAATGGATGGGGGTGGAGGGGGAGGTGGGGGAGAGGGGGGGGGCTCTGGGTGATCGACATCGGTGCATCGTCTATATGCGTCAATGACCTTGGAGGGTGGTGGTGGCGTAGTAAATGGTTGGGGATGCGTAGAGAAAGTGTGCGTGTGTGGGCCGTGCGGGGGAGGGGGGGAAGGGGGGAGGGGGGGTTACGCAATGGAACCAGCGAACTCCATCACCGTGATAGCTGGTCTCACGAAGCCTGTTCGGGATACACCTACAGCACTGGATCATTAGGGTGACCCATAAGGCAAGTACCAAGGTACGAGAGATAAAATACACAGTTAGTTACGGATAAATTGGCGAAGACTGCAGTTTAATTGCATGTAACATGCGTTAAAACTCAATGGTTACGTTATGAAAATCGCTTTTGCCTTTGGGCCCGAAATTCTGACCCCGAATATTGATTGACGCTAAGAGATTCAAGGGGTAAAGGAATAAAGACATGTGTTGGCAGGCAGGAAACAGCATTTGGCTTCAAGGACAAATTCAAGCAATGCAGGTGGAATATTGTTTGGTCCGGTAAAGCCATTATAAATATATATTTCGAGTAATGGCCTAGTTTTTTAGTTTTCGCATGTTAAATGGTATAGATTTTGGCCCTAAAATGGGGGTGGGGGGGGGGCGACATGCATGTCGCCCCCCCCCCCCCCCCCATGGATCCGCCCCTAATAATACTATATTATTTTATTCCCATGTCTACATGTATGTATTACATATCTGTCGACTCCCTTGAAATGTCGCAACGAGAACGCCCGAGACTGTCGCCCTGAAGTGCCTTACTACTAAAGTACGCACTTACCGCCAGCTACTCGCTCGATTTTATCAAAGACATAAATGTATTTCATTTATGTCTATGATTTTATAATGTGTACGGGGATCGAAATACGTTTTTACTGCGACAAACCTTGCTTAAAATGCCATTTGTGAAACTAAGTCACAACTTTAGTTCGCGCCATACAATAACGAGTGACGTCACAATGACCATAATATCGCGTCATGGCAACCGATACAATGTTCAAGGGAAATATACGTAAACACCCCGTAGTTGATCGAGTGATTTTCGCGCGATTAGCTGCTTGGATTGATTTTTCTCTCCATTTTCATCGATATAAGATGATTTTTACTGTGACCGCCCTTGCTTTTCATGCCCTTTGTAAAAATGCCTTTCAGCAGGTATGTATGACGTCCTTTTTTCAACGAATACGATAAATAAGAGGTATATAACTATTTATTGAGATAAACAAATAAAGATCCCCTGCTCTTTTTAACTTTTTATCTAGAAGTTTTACGGCATTGAACAAAGCCCGTTTTTTGCGTGGTGACATGTAACCATAATACTGTGGCACAAATAGTATTATTATTATCAAAAAGCTATTGACAATTAAGTAAGTTTTTTTAAACAAAGTTGTTATTAACAGAAATATATATATTCGTAATAAATGTGCACTGACATTTATTTTTAATTATAATTTGATTAACATGTGCACCAAACGATAACGTGCGTCATTTGCTGTTGTTTATTCACTGTCTCAGCCACCAGAGATCCCTAACGTCGCCTCTTTGCTGAGCATCCTCAAGACGCTCCAAGACATCGAACCGACAGCAGAACTCAGGTGAGAACGTTTTCTTATACCCGTATAAAGGCCAGCTCCTGGGTGAATTAATCCGTAAAAATAAGAAAATTCATACATTGAGGAGTAAATATTGAAGCAGTTTCCGTGACTGTGTAAAATGGCTCACATTTTGGTACGTGCAGCAAATTAAACCACCTGAAAACATTAAGATATCTGTTCAAGCACTGGCATCAACACCGAACTGTCGAGGCTGTAATTTTCGCGCCAACTAACCTAGATGTAAGTTCGGCTTTATTTGTTGATCATGCATATTGTGAATAGTGATCGATTATTTTTTGAGAACGACCTATTGAATGATCGATTCTGACTATGTCTTGGGCTTTTCCCCCACATCATATAGACGACTTCGCAAAGCATAGTTTAGATTATTCTACTGTGAGGCGCCACTGCATGTGCAATGCATTCTGGGTATTAGTCCGGTTTTTGCGAGCTGTCAAGATGGCGTGCCCCATGACAACATTTTCTGCACACAACTAAGCAGATACGTGTTATCGTCCATATAATCTTGTAAGTTAACTCTTCCGGACGCAATTCAGACAAAATAATTAAATGTTATACATTCTATGCCATTATCCTGGAAGTATTGTGAGATAACTGTAAGATAACACCAAATCATTTCACAGGACTCTTTGCACCAGTCGAGGTTTTCCAAAATTGTGGATAGCGGCAAAGTTTTGCAATATTGCTGCAGCATAAACTTCTTTATTATTTTGATGGCTGAATATGTGGTGTGTTTAGTTCGCAGATGCACAAGTTGGAAATAAAGATATAAAGTTCAATAGTTTATTCCGGCTTTCCGCCTGTCAATTTCATATTCATATCTCGTTCTCGGTTGTTGCCATACACATATGCATGGGTTTGTTATGACAACGGGCGCATAATGATCAATATATAACACCATATGTGGATTCATGGTAATGGTTATAATATTATTTCTCAGGGTAAGTTCCGTAGTGAACATGGTGGCTTTATAGTGTACTTAAGCGAAGACTTGTGCTACAAAATTGCAACATTGGTTGCATAAATGTCCGTTTGGGAAGGCCTATTTATTGAAGTATCAGTCCGAAATCTGCAGAAGAATAATTTAATCGGTAACTTGTAGACTACCTCGGGATCTAAATCAAAATGATCGAACACTTATTGAGGAAATGAACCAAGCCTCGGGCTACTTTGAGATACATAACAAAGATATTGTAATTTCAGGTGATACAAATATTGACCTTTTGAAGATTGTTGAAAAGGCGGTTGCAACATAATTCTTTGATTCCATTACGGGCCACAGCTCTTTGTCTAAAGATAACGTTACCCACTTGCCTATCAATACGCAACGTTGATATACCATTTCTTCTGTAAACTCATATCGAACATGATGCATGTTAATGTTGGTGTAATACAACAATGGTGCCATATCGGATCACATACCTTATTTCTTCTCATTCAACACCACCCGACAACGCTGCACATCTCCCAGACATATCAGAATTTAAAAACATGATGCAGAGTGGCCAAATAAATTAAAAGAAGCCCTCTCTTCTTACGATTTTCACCAACTGTATCACATAAGTGAAGACGCGGACCCAAGGGAGAATTATGTTCTTTTTGAGGACCGGCTGCTTACACTAAAAAAGACTAAATGGATTACCGCAGGCATTCTCAAATCATTATCTTATCGAGATAAATTATATAAACGTTTACATGAAACAGCCTCAGATGATCCGAATTATGATGGATTGAAACCAAATCTTCAGATATATAATAAGATATTGAACACCGCATACAGACAGCCAAACAGACTTATTATTACTCTACATTCAACAAATACAAAAGCGATGTTAACAACACGTGGAATACCATGAGGAAAATATTATATCCTTCAAAAATAAGAAGCAATTTCCGTATTACTCTATGATCCATGGGAACAATGTATCGCAACATTGTCGCAAATCATCTTAAAGAATACTTTGTAAATATATGCGAAAACTTGTCTAAAAACCACCAACAAGACGAACAGGAAAATATAATCAAAAATATTTGCATAATCCTTGTACCAATACACTCCGTTTCAGTGAAGTCAGCAGAACTACCGTTGAAGGAGTGATTGATAACCTAAGACCTAAAATAAGCTGTCAAACTATTAAAGAGCTTAAAACAGAAAGTAAGTGGGCCCCTCGTAATCATAATAACTAAAACTCTTCTCACCAGTTTGTTTCCAGATCAACTCAAAATGGCTAAATTTATGCCCATTTATAAAGAAGGCGACGAATACCAGTAAGGTAACTACAGGCCAATTGCGATACTACCTGCTATCTCAAAAATATTGTTGCTGGCCAGATGTACGATCATTCAGTCGATAACAATTTGCTAAATGAAAGTCAATATGGGTTTCTCAAAAAACTAAATTAGCTGTTCTGGGGCTAATCGATAGAACAATAGATAGCATGGACAAAAGAGACGTACCAATCCATAAATACCTAGATCTCACACTATAGACCACAGCATTTTGTCTCGTAAACTCAAGCACTACGGTGTTCAAGATGAAGCATTATTATTGATAGTAAACTATTTGGAAACTCGAAAGCATATATATACCCAACTAAAGAACGTCAATTCAGAACTCTCATCTGTAGCGGTAGCAGGGGTTCTACAAGGCTCCTATACTTGGAACTCTGATAGTCATCATCTATATCAATGACGTTACAGCTTCTAGTAAGGTTTACAGATTCATTATTTATGCCGATGACACTTTAGTATGTTATGCCAAAGCGGTTATGTTGGCTCGACCAAGGACCAAACGGACTTGTTAAATAATGAATTGGTAAATATTTCTACCTGGTTTAGAACAAATAAATTTAATGTAAATGCAAATATATGGTATTTCATACGCCACAAAACATGTAACAGTCCTAAACCTAATTATAGCTACCACGCGATTAAAACGTGTAGACGAACCTATAAGAATAATCTACTCGGCCTCACAATAACTCCAAGCTTGAATCGCCAATCACATGTTGATGGAGTAACTGGGAACATATAAAAAAATGTTGGTATTTTAAGGACCCTAAACTTCATTCTGCCACCAGAGGCTTTACAACTTATCTACTAGTCATTACTAGTCCTACACCTTAACTACAGCATTCTGGCGTTGAGATATTAATGAGTAGGGGGGGAATATCTTTTCCGATCTCCGCGATTGGCATCCAGGAATTCTTGGAGATTCGCCATTTGCTGTTGGCAATTTTTGCTTACAATTCCTGGTGCAACGCGAAGACCCACTCCTTATTTACCGCGATCCGTTATAGCAGTCTACGAATTCCTCGATATTTGCGATATCACCATTAAGGCGTTTTCTTTCGCGCCCAGCTTTAAAATGTCTCAATCTTGGAGATTCGATATTACTCTCCGTAATTCTTGGGGATTCGCGATTCAGAGGGCGTATCCCTCCTATCCCCCCACCCCCCCTCTCTCATCAATGGGAAAGGCCGCATAAACTACACAAAAAAGCTATACGTTTACTAACGAGAAGTAGCTATAATGCGCATACAGACTCCGTATTTATACGTCTTCGGTTGTTGAAGCTTCCCGATAGTCACAGGTAACCCATGTTAAAATTCTATCACAAACTTGAAAACGATGGGCTTCCGTCTTACTATTCGAAAATAATATTCTATCGTACTGAAGATGTTCACACATACAATACCAGAAACAAGCAAATGCTACACACCAACAGACACTATCACGACTTTGCAACCACAGGTATGAAATATAGCATCAGCAAACTAGTTAATACTGAGCCATCTAATGTTATTGATAAAATACACACATATAGTCTTACCGGTTGTGCGTCCTATGTTAAAAAATATTTCATCCACCATTAATGTTTCAATACCTGCACCTTTAGGAAAATAAATGAACCCTGGACTTGGACAATGTCGATTAATGTCTGAAAGTCGCTTGACTTTAATACATGTCTGAAAGTCGCTTGACTTTAATACATGTTTGAAATTCGCTTAACTTTAATACATGTCTCTTTATTGAGAGAGTTTGTGGTCAACTGTAAAATGCCCTCTCAGCCGAACCCCGTCAAACACCAAACCTCAGACGGACTTTCTCAAACACCAACTCTCAGACCAACCCCCTCACACACCCTTTATAATCTCTTGTTCTAGAGGCGTAATATATGTTGGTTACAGAGACGTGGTATATGTTGGTTACAGAGACGAGGTATATATTGGTTACAAAGACGTGGTATATGTTGGTTACAGAGACGTGGTATATGTTGGTTACAGAGACGTGGTATATGTTGGTTACAGAGACGTGGTATATGTTGGTTACAGAGATGTGGTATATGTTGGTTAGAGACGTGGTATATGTTGGTTATGGAGACGTGGTATATGTTGGTTACAGAGACGTGCTATATGTTGGGTACAGAGACGTGGTATATATTGGTTACAAAGACGTGGTATATGTTGGTTACAGAGACGTGGTATATGTTGGTTACACAGACGTGGTATATGTTGGTTAGAGACGTGGTATATGTTGGTTACAGAGACGTGGTATATGTTGGTTACAGAGACGTGCTATATGTTGGTTAGAGACGCGGTATGGGTTGGTTACAGAGACGTGGTATATGTTGGTTATGGAGACGTGGTATATGTTGGTTACAGAGACGTGCTATATGTTGGTTACAGAGACGTGGTATATGTTGGTTACAGAGACGTGGTATATGTTGGTTACAGAGATGTGGTATATGTTGGTTAGAGACGTGGTATATGTTGGTTATGGAGACGTGGTATATGTTGGTTACAGAGACGTGCTATATGTTGGGTACAGAGACGTGGTATATATTGGTTACAAAGACGTGGTATATGTTGGTTACAGAGACGGGGTATATGTTGGTTACACAGACGTGGTATATGTTGGTTAGAGACGTGGTATATGTTGGTTACAGAGACGTGGTATATGTTGGTTACAGAGACGTGCTATATGTTGGTTAGAGACGCGGTATGTGTTGGTTACAGAGACGTGGTATATGTTGGTTATGGAGACGTGGTATATGTTGGTTACAGCGACGTGCTATATGTTGGTTACAGAGACGTGGTATATGTTGGTTATAGAGACGTGGTATATGTTGGTTACAGAGACGTGGTATGTGTTGGTTACAGAGACGTGGTATATATTGGTTACAGAGACGTGGTATATGTTGTTGTTACAGAGACGTGGTATATGTTGGTTACAGAGACGTGGTATATGTTGGTTACAGAGACGTGGTATATGTTGGCTACAGAGACGTGGTATGTGTTGGTTACAGAGACGTGGTATGGACAGCTATCCAGACCCACGTAGAGCAGATGCCCAGTCAGCGGCAGCGGCAGGCCAAGGATGCTATCGCCAAGGCCAGGGACCTTGGTAAACCTGGAGACGACCTTGACAATCCAGGAAATGACCTTGACAATGCAGGAAATAACCTTGACAATGCAGGAAATAACCTTGACAATCCAGGATATGACCTTGATAATCTAGAAGATGATACTGATATTTCAAAGGATGTCAGTCGGACTCCAGAAAATTCTGACCCAGCTACGGGTATTGAGTTATCTCTACAGCCAAGTCAAGTAGACAGTACCACGCCTCCCCCAGCTCCGCCTTTGCCAGGCATAGAAGCCTCTCCCCCACCACCTCCTATGGCAGGTATGGGAGCCCCTCCCCCACCACCGCCACTACCAGGTATGGGGGCCCCTCCCCCACCACCGCCACTACCAGGTATGGGAGCCCCTCTCCCACCACCGCCACTACCAGGTATGGGAGCCCCTCCCCCACCACCGCCACTACCAGGTATGGGAGGCCCTCCCCCACCACCGGCACTACCAGGTATGGGGGCCCCTCCCCCACCACCGCCACTACCAGGTATGGGAGCCCCTCTCCCACCACCGCCACTACCAGGTATGGGAGCCCCTCCCCCACCACCGCCACTACCAGGTATGAGAGCCCCTCCCCCACCACCGCCACTACCAGGTATGGGAGGCCCTCCCCCACCACCGGCACTACCAGGTATGGGAGCCCCTCCCCCACCACCGCCACTACCAGGTATGGGAGGCCCTCCCCCACCACCCCGACTGGGACTAGGCCACCCTGCGGCCGGCCTGGCTACAGGCCACGTGATCGCCCTGAGGATGCCGACTCCCAAAGTCCGAATGAGGACCATCAACTGGAGCAAAGTTCCCGAAGAGGCCTTCAACGGTGAGCTGCTGGATTATTGTGTAAAGAATGTTAGACAAGATACTTATATCGTAATGTTGCAGATGCCATCAACTTACTTATGATGAGGATAATGCCAACAAGCCCGCTACGGGCTGTCCCGCTGATGTTCTGGTAAGTCATGTAACCTATGGCAGGTCGAAGGATTAAAATCCTAGCCCTTGACAGGTCAAAAATTCAGGCAAGAAGGCCATGGCAGGTCAAAGGGTCTGGCACATAATGCGTAGCAGGTCAAAGGTTCAGACACATAGTATATGGCAGGTCAAAGGGTCAGACACATAGTATATGGCAGGTCAAAGGGTCAGACACATAGTATATGGCAGGTCAAAGGATCAAAATCCTAGCCCTTGACAGGTCAAAGATTCAGGCAAGAAGGCCATGACAGGTCAAAGGGTATGGCACATAATACATAGCAGGTCAAAGGTTCAGACAAATAGTATATGGCAGGTCAAAGGGTCAGACACGTAGCCCATGGCAGGTCAAAGGGTCAGACATTTCCCTTTCCTTCCTTCCGTCCCTTCGTGGTCGTGACGTCACACCCCATCCAGTGTATAAACCAAAGGTCTCGTCTCGCTCCAGATGTCACGAGTATCTGGCGCGAGGTCTGGTCCCTCAAGGATCCGGTCCCTATCGACTTCCAGGCGATCGAGGATCTCTTCTGCCGCGTGGTTCCCACCGCTGGGGGCGCCACCGACCAAATGAACAACACCAAAAAGTCCTCTAAGGTGAGAGTTAACGCCCACAGACTCCCCTTCACACGCTACATCTTGTCCGGGTGTACATCTCTCATTGGAGTTGGTTGCTGGAGACACCACAGGCCACCTGTGGAAATAAGAAATATATAGTTATATATTATATAATATATAATATATAATTCTAAATTCTTTATGTCCTCCCAGGGTATTTATAACAGGAATCGCATCCCATAAACAATTGATTGTCGAGCCAAAAGTATCGCCAAAGTGGCAGCCCTCGAGCTGTGTCATGGAGGGTCAAGGTGTATGCATCAATTTGTAAATTATCGCCTTGTTATTTCCTTCAGATCTTACTTTTGGATGGCAAGCGAAGTATGAACGTGAACATCTTCCTGAGGCAGTTTAAGTCTCCGTCTGAGAAGATCGTGGACTGCATCAAGACTGGTCACGTGACCGAGGTGGGCGTGGCCAGGCTGGTGGCCTTGAAGAAGCTCCTCCCCACAGCAGATGAGGTGGGTAGATTGTCCTTGTGGTGCCACCTGCCGGACAAGTCTACGGCCACTAATGGTCAGATAAAACCAATAGGTTTGGTCTTGTTTAAGACTAACTTGTTAGCTGGGAATTGACGATTGTGTTTATTTCTCCTCTCGCCAGGTGGCGCTACTGAAGTCCTTTTCCGGTGACCCGAGTCAGTTGGGAGACGCGGAGAAGTTTTATCTCCAGCTGACGTCACTTCCTGCCTACGAGCGCAGACTGGATGGACTCACCCTCAGGGCCGAGTTTGACGTAAACTATGACGTCATTAAAGGTCAGATCCGGGTCATCATCACAGCCTGCGAAGCCCTTTTGAGACCTTCAAGCCTGACACACTTCCTGTGGCTCACTGTGCGGATTGGCAACTATATTAACCACGTGAGTAATCGTCAACTAATGAATAATTTGGTGTTTTACTTCTTGAGTTGCGTTCACTTTTTACAATGCAATACAATCGCTCAGCATGTTGGACGTTTCACCGCTGGGTGTCTCTCGATGAAGACCTTCGTTCTGTCTCTCGTAGGGTTGCTACTCTGGCGGCGCCCTGGGGCTTACACTGGAGTCTCTGACGCTGCTGGCAGGAGTGAAGTCCAATAAGCCTCGAACCAACTTCATACACGTCATCGTGCAGATGGCTCAGCGAGCGGACAAGGATTTGATGGGCTTTGTGGATGAGCTGCTGAGAACACAAACAGAGGCGGCCAGGTAAACACTGGGTTGATACTCTGCCTAGAACACACACACATACACAGGCCGCCAGCCAGGTTAACACTGAGTGGATAACCTACCTAGAACACACACACACACACAGGCCGCCAGCCAGGTTAACATTGAGTGGATACTCAGCCTAGAACACACACACACAGGCCGCCAGCCAGGTTAACACTGAGTGGATACTCAGCCTAGAACACACACACATACACAGGCCGCCAGCCAGGTTAACACTGAGTGGATACTCAGCCTAGAACACACACACACACAGGCCGCCAGCCAGGTTAACACTGAGTGGATACTCAGCCTAGAACACACACACACAGGCCGCCAGCCAGGTTAACACTGAGTGGATACTCAGCCTAGAACACACACACATACACAGGCCACCGGCCAGGTTAACACTGAGTGGATACTCAGCCTAGAACACACACACACACAGGCCGCCAGCCAGGTTAACACTGAGTGGATACTCAGCCTAGAACACACACACACACAGGCCGCCAGCCAGGTAAACACTGAGTGGATACTCAGCCTAGAACACACACACACACAGGCCGCCAGCCAGGTTAACACTGAGTGGATACTCAGCCTAGAACACACACACATACACAGGCCACCGGCCAGGTTAACACTGAGTGGATACTCAGCCTAGAACACACACACATATACAGGTCGCCAGCCAGGTTAACACTGAGTGGATACTCTGCCTAGAACACACACATATACAGGTCGCCAGCCAGGTTAACACCGAGTGGATACTCAGCCTAGAACACACACACACACACAGGCCGCCAGCCAGGTTAACACTGAGTGGATACTCTGCCTAGAACACACACACATACCCAGGCCGCCAGCCAGGTAAACACTGAGTGGGTACTCAGCCTAGAACACACACACATACACAGGCCGCCAGCCAGGTTAACACTGAGTGGATACTCAGCCTAGAACACACACACATACCCCGGCCGCCAGCCAGGTTAACACTGAGTGGATACTCAGCCTAGAACACACACACACACAGGCCGCCAGCCAGGTAAACACTGAGTGGATACTCAGCCTAGAACACACACACACAGGCCGCCAGCCAGGTTAACACTGAGTGGATACTCAGCCTAGAACACACACACACACACACACACACAGGCCGCCAGCCAGTTTAACACTGAGTGGATACTTAGCCTAGAACACACACAAACACACAGGCCGCCAGCCAGGTAAACACTGAGTGGATACTCTGCCTAGAACACACACACATACACAGGCCGCCAGCCAGGTTAACACTGAGTGGATACTCTGCCTAGAACACATACACAGGCCGCCAGCCAGGTTAACACTGAGTGGATACTCTGCCTAGAACACATACAAACACACAGGCCGCCAGCCAGGTTAACACTGAGTGGATACTCAGCCTAGAACACACACATACACAGGCCGGCAGCCAGGTTAACACCGTGGGCGAGCTGCTGGGATCCAATAGTGTCCAATATTGTTCAATATTCTGGATCTTGTGACACTCCATATAGCTGACCTTCGACGACCTCATGTCCTCTAATGCTCTTGCTGATTTTACTCAAATATCTTGTAGGCTGAGCGTTGACGTCATCAAGGCAGATGTCAAGGCCACCCAAACCGGCGTCCAGAAGTTAACATCCTACCTAGACAATTGTGATGAAAATATTCGGGATCAGTTTAAGCCATTTGTTCAGGTATCCTTCCGTCTCCGATCCCGAATAGAAAGCAATTAGTTCACCGTGTTTTACATTGTAATATCCACGGTACTCATATCCTAGGGGGGTGGGGGGGGGGCGCAAGGTTCCTCGCGTCCTCGGGAATGGGCTTTTCAATTCACCGTGAATCGGGAATAAGGAAAATAATTCTTCGTGAACTGGGAATAAGGTGTTAGCCGACCGCCGTGATCAAGGATTTTCATTATTCGTGAGCTGGAAATTTACATATTAAAAAACCGTGAAGTGGGAAATCGTCAATTTATTATCATGTATCCGCCCTTCCATTTTATGCGGGGAGTTATTCTTTTAATTCATCGTGATCTGGGTATACAGAAATTAATTCTTCGTGATCTGGGAACATGACCCCCCCCCCCCTCCCCCCCATCCTAATTAGTCATATATTCAGTAATTTAAGGCTTGAAAATAAATAAATAGTCTACATTTTCATACGTAAACTGACGGATACATATACACCCACCAATCGCAGGCGATAATCCAGAGGCATGGGGATGGGTCTGAGCCCCCCCCCCCCCACCTCCACCACAAACAATTTTGGCGAGAATGCTCTGCTTCATTGGTAACGGTACGGTCTGAACTCAAAATTATTGTGTTGCCCTGCACAAGCACCTCCCCCCCCCCTCCACCCCCACCCCCTTCCGCTCACGGTCGTAAAACCCGTCAGTTGGTAGCTTCATTAGGTACTTGCCACATAAGCTCCCCCCCCCCCCTTACTTCCCACCCACATACTCCCCACACCAATGTGTCAGAGGGTAAGACTCACTCGTTGCCCTATTCCCCGCTTATGAACGACAGAAAGCGATGGGGCAGCTGGACGAGCTGGCAGGAGGCCTCGCCGACATAGACACGCTCTCTGTGCGCCTGGCCAGACGTTACGGGGAAGATCCCCAAAAATTCAGCCTAGAAGGCTGTATCGGGTGGACAAAGACATGGTGTGTGCACATACAGCAGTGTCAGAGGGTGAGTGGTATATGGTGTGGGGGGACATGAGCGAAAACAATTTAAGTCGCAGACCTTTTTTTTTCTATCATGCTAGGGAGACGTTTAGACATAAAACAGTGCGTAACTTTTCATCTCTTTTATACTATGACTACATTCTTCTATGCATGCAAATAGATCTACAATGATCTGGTCTTGAAGATTATAAACTGCGGTAAGCACGACCGACGGTGGTGCCGCCGGGCGGTTATATATACATAGTAATCATACTAACTGGTGTTTGTGATAAATGTAGCTCAATGTAACCTGTGTTAATCCTATGATTAAAGGAGCTAGAGGAGGAGAAGATTCGAACAAAGAGAGCCCAGAAGCGGCGAGACGAAAATAAAGGCAGAAAGAAGAAAAGAAAAGTCTTTGATATTAATGATCTTGTGTAAAAATAATAATAATATTAATAATAATAAAGCACATATAAAAATGTTTTTTGTATACGCTTGATTTATTTGCTATGTTATAGACAACACGTGAATGACCACCTCAAGTTATGTATCGAACGAACGGCACAAGTAAACACAGATTAAGGGGTGCTACGTATAAGAGAATGTCTAAAGAACACTACGTGACCGCATAATAAAAGAGGACTTAACCCATTGTTATTCGGTAATGTCTTTTAAGTACGTTAACTTGCGTAAAATCCATAGTAAAGTCCATATGCAACTTACAAACTGCATTACAGAAACATAATGTCAATGTTAAACATGGAATTGCAACTGCAAACAACCATGCATGACAATTAACGAGGCAAGGTAGCATTCTTCAGTTCAATTTAGCATGTTAAGGCATAATGCTTCGGTCCATATAAGAACGGAATACTGAAGCATGCTGCAGTATAATAATGCTTCGGTTCACGTGGTAACTGAAAAATCAAGCATGTGACAGCATAATGGTTCTCCCCCTGCGCTAGACACTAGACAGAGATTAGAACCTTACGGCACAATACTGTTCTCAACGTGGTAGTCCCTGGTCCAGACCTCAGGCTCCGGGACCCCCAGCCTCTTGGCCTCCACCCTCATCTCATCAAAGAACTCTGGCGTCGGCTTGGGCAACACCGGCATCAGCTGGCGGAGTAGCTTCTGACTGAAGTCCGTGGCACCCTGTGAGTCCTTGTCCATGGCCTCCAGAGCGGGATCCACCAGGGAATCCGGAAGACAGCACAACTTAAAGATCTTATGCACCATCGCCTTGGGGTGGTCGCGGAGGTCCTCGTAGCGAATGGCGGGAATATGGAGTCCCTTCTTTCGCATCAGATCCATGTAGTGCAGCATGGCCATAGACAGGTAATAGCCGCACTCCAACCCGGTGCCGGCTCTTGGCGTGAATCCCTTGAACACGACCGCCACCTGACCAGTGACCGATACATACCTGTAGATTAGGTTAGGAATCTGTAGCTCGATCAAATAGCACATCATCTTCAAGGAAGGAACGGCTTCGGCGAGTCGACGGAAGGACTGTCCCACTGCCACTGGATCCCGATACATGAAGAGAGGAATGGATTCTGGCATCGCCTCCTCTATCAGATCGGCGGCAGCAATAGTTGACGCCTTGGGCTTGATGACGTAGGCCAGGATCTTGTCCGGAAGGCTCCTGCAGGGCTTGCAGAGCACACGCAGCGTGTTCCGGATGAAAGCCAATCCCTCTCTCTTGTCAAACATCTTGTCGATTAAGACCAGTTTGCATGCGGCATTCAGGGGGTGAGGCTCGGAGAATGTGATGCAGCGGTTGGTGTGTTCAAAGATACCAGTCATCAGAGTGGACCCGACCCTACCCTGGTTATAGATGAAGATGACCTTGGTTCCCTCTTCTTCTATATCCTGAGCCAGTCGCAGCATCGACTTCAGCGGCATGGTGATGACTTTGTGGGCAGTTGCCCACTGTCCGTTGAACAGGAAGTTGTGGCAGGCTTTGTAGGCCGGCAAGGCGTCCTTCTTGCTCTCTATGAAGATGGCTTCCGTCGTCGTGATCTGCATGAGGCTGACCTCGTCACGAAGAACGTACTCCGGATGGACAAACTCCTCGTGGTAGAGTCCAAAGTTATGCCGTCCCGGACTACACACCAAATCCAACCGAAACTTGTAGGCGAATCCCATTTTATGGGCGGATGTTGCGTAGACGGCCTGGTGAGCTTTAATCTCCGCCGCTCGTCCCGTCAGCCACCAGTAGATGGCGCGCAGGACGGTCACGAAGCCGTTGAACAAGACAAACAACTGGTACCTTGACAGATTACAGAACATCCTCAGTTTCCGCTCCATGTTGTAGTTGGGTCGAGTGAAGGTGAATTTCTGAAAGCACAGATTCAGATTGACAAATAATAATTCCACCAAACGTTGAACTGTTGAATGTTCTAATTAACAAAAAGTTAACTGGAGTCCACCCGGTAAATCATACATTTTCCGTCACATGGAGGTCTTATGTAATAAATCTCGACTTTATAACTCTTTATGACTCTTAATTTAAAGTTACTATTACAACAAAAAGTAAACATTCATTGTGATCCAAATCTGGCGGAGAAAAAACGTGTGTACAGTGACGTTGATGTGCTGGTGACGTAACACGCATGAAGTAATCTCCGCCAGGGCGAGCGCCAACGACTAACTTTCGTTATTGGCCAGGATTCGCGACTGGCAGCGCCTCCTTGAGGCAGAGTGTTATACAGTGTTTACAGCTGTTCGAACAGCCGCGGCGCCTCACGTGATCCTGACGGAACACCCCCGCCGCAAAATTTGTTGAAATAGTAACTTTAAACACATTGCACAATAAAGATTCCAAGCCACCTGATGTGGGTGTTCTTCATTCCGGGTGGTCGTAATTCCTCTAAATATGATATAGATGAGGTATATAACACGAGAACAGTAACAAGTGTAAGCAGAAATACCGCATTTAGGGAAAGATGCATAGACATATATCCGCCTATTTTATGTTCATCACGCGAGCGAAATCTGTTAAATGAAAATGACCGTTACTACAAGTTCAATTATCTTTAGTATTACAGCTGGTCTCCTGACAACACAAGATATCCATTTGGGAGTACTGCTGAAGTTCTTACGTAGACCGATTGGCCAATATCGATGATTCAGTTCTAGGCATTAAAATCATGTTACTCTCAACAGCGGCTCGTGCTGGGTGTGAAGTTTAAACGCACTAGTACCATACAAGTTCCGAAGATCACTGCTAAGCCTAATATGGTGACTCGTCTTTCGGGAGACGGGGGGGAGGGGGGGGGGGTAGTCTATCGCTTTGCAGCATACGAGACAGGATAGCCGTTCATAACGATTATCATGTGTATAATTATCTACAATTTAAAAAACAAACACACGCGGATCGGCAGGAATAGCCATTTTGAACCTATACCAAGTTGATAGCGTTACGCATGACGGGTTCAAGGCAGAAAACGAATTGTGTCATGGGATAATTGGCCAAACCTAAAGTCAGGGGCAAAAGAAAATAGCGTCCTAGCGTCTAAACAGACAAGGACAATGGCCAAGTGGTTAAGCCTCTTTGTGTAAGGTACCATTAGGGCGGGAACTACCTTTTTTAGCATGAATGTTTGTGGTTTGGCAACGAATAGAAAGAGAAAAGAAATATTTAACTGGATAAAGGACAAGAGATATGGCGTGTATTGCCTACAAGATACACACAGTGATGAAGTATCTGAAGCAAAATTTAAGGCAGACAGGGGCGGTGGAGGTATTTTTTGCTCAAACAATAGTGAGAACAGAGGGGTCGCAGTGTTGCTTCGAGAGTCAATTGACTATGAAATCCATGAGTTTGATTTGGATAAAGGGGCAACTATGGGATTATAGACACTGGTCACAGTTTATGGTCCAAATCAGGACCAACCAATACTCTACGAAATCCTCTACAATAAAATTGCGGTACATAATAAAGCTTCAACAATAGTCTGTGGCGATTGGAACCTTGTGATGGAATATGAATTGTCAGATGCCAGGGATTTACATGAAACGTGGCGACATCCGCATCCTAAAATTAGACAATATACCTGGACGAATCCACAAAGGAAGAGCCAACGAGCTCGCCTGGACTTCTTCCTCGTAAGCTTCGATGTTCAGAATCTGACGGTAGCAATTAATATAAGCCATGGTTTCATGACAAATCACTCTAACGTAACGTTTAGGGTTGATCTCAAAAATAATACTACAGGGGTCTTGGTTTTTGGAAATTAAACTCTTCGCTGCTGCACGATGTAACATATGTTGAAAAAATACGTCAATGTATCACAGAGAGTATAAGATATCCCAAATCATGTGGTGGTGAAGAAACTAACCCACAAATGTTGTTTGAGATGGTTAAAATGAACGTTAGGGGTGAAAGTATATCTTGTAGTTAATGCAACTGACGGAAAATGTCGATAAGTTAACGAGAGAAATAGAGTGTTGCTATGATGAGACAAAACAGGGGTTGGAAGACATCAGAAAAAATAAAACAGAAGGTATTCTGGTAAGGGCCAGAGTACAAGCTTACGTAGAAGGGGAAAAACCAACTAAATACTTCTTAGGCCTCAAGAGAAAGAATTTTGTTTCGAAGCAAATAAAGATGCTCCAATGCAATGGGAATGAAGTTAGAGATCCGGTAGAGATATTACCCTACCCAAAACAGTATTTTCAAAACTTGTATGATGAAAAGCTTTCAAACGCCGACCTTCAGGGGAATGTTAAACACTTCTTAACTAAAGAAAATATTTGCCAACTAAACGAAGAACAGAAACTGTCATGCGAGGGGGGCATCACTCTAGAGGAGCTGAGGGAGGTTGTTAAAACAATGAAACACAACAAGTCACCAGGCACCGACGGGCTGTCAGTGGAATTTTAGAAGGTGGAGGGATATTGGTGAAATTGTGATGGACAGTCTCAACTGCTCACCCCAAAGCGCACTATCAATAACTCAACGACAGGGAGTTATTACCGTTCTACCCAAAGGAAATAAACCAAAGGAGTATCTCAAAAATTGGCGACCCATATCTCTTCTGAATACAGACTATAACATTTTGGCTGGAGTTTTAGCGTTAAGGATGAAAAGAGTATTAAATGAGATACTAAGTTCAGATCAAATGGATTTCCTTAAGGGGCGCTTTATTGGGGAAAACACTAGATTAGTGTATGATATCATGCAATACCTAAGGGAACAAAATCGGACAGGATCACTTTTAATGATTGATTTTGAAAAAGCTTTCGATTCGATAGAATGGAAATATTTAACAGAGGTATTAAACGCATATAACTTTGGGGAATCATTAAAAAATTAGGGTCATATCACGTGTAAGAATGCGCATAGTTGTGTCATCAAGAATGGAATATTCTCTGATTTCTTTAGACTAGGTCGAGGTGGCCGACAGAGTGACCCCCTATCCCCATATCTTTTCCTCCTTGCAATTGAACCTATGGCAATGGCGGTGAAGAATATAACCCTAACATTAAAGGCATTCAGATCAGGGAATTTGTGCATAAATTGGGGCTGTTCGCTGACGACACTTTCGTACTTTGGGATGGAACAGAAATCTGGCTGCGGGAATTATTCGGCGTACTAATTAGATTTTATAAATGTTCTGGTTTAAGAGTAAATGTCGAAAAAACACAGGCTGTGCGGCTGGGACAAAAAGCTCAATTTAAAAGACTTATATGTCCCAACCTCCAAGTAAATTCGTTCCAGAAATTCACCCTACTAGGAATCAAATTTGATAATGAGGCGGATAGCATTATTGAAGAGAACTAGGACCTCAAAACAGTAGAAGCGGACAAACTGCTACGCAGATATGGCAAGGGCACGCTATCACTCATTGGGAAAGTTACAATCCTCAAAACAGTAGCGTTACCTAAAATGGTACATATATGTCGGTCCTTCCAAACCCAAAGAAGAAGCAAATTATTATACTAGAAAATATGATTAGAAATTTCATTTGGGATGGGAAAAAGTATAGTTGTCTTTGGCCTACGACAATTATAATTTTTCCCATCCCAAATGCACATGTGTGCAAGTCTATATGAGCAGTACGCTATACAATACATAAAACACATAGCCCGATCATATCACTACTGCTTGCAACTACAGGACGATTGGGCCTTGAGCCTATGCCTGGGGCTTACAGTTCTGTGAGGGCCGAACAAGTGGGCCCTTGAACGACCTTGTAATATGACGCCCTGTGTACGGAAACTAGGAACGAGTACCGTCTATCTACCGTTTATCTACATTTAATGGATTCAAGGTGCAACTGAATACAGCGAGGAGCTGATGAATAAACCATATATCAAGTTCATGCTTAAAGGCTGGCAGAACTCTCCATGTAAACCTAGTAGCTAGCAGGGGGGGGACCTAGGAATTTGTCAAGGGGGGGGGGGGGGTTGCTCTCTGAAAACTTCCGACCGAGGGGTGTGCTCTCTGAAAAACTTGCGACGGGGGGAGGGCTTGGAAAACCCGACTTAAACAGTGTATGTTCAGTTTCCCAAGGGGGGGGGGGGGGGGTGCTCTCTGAAAACTTGGGATTTTAACATGTATGTTAATATGTATGTTGTATGTTCTGGTTCCCAAGGGGGGAGGGGGCGGTTGCAACCCCCGTAACCCTCCCCCCCTTCTTTGCAGATATAGCGTCCCAACTTTCTTTACACTTCTCCCGGATCTTGTTCGATAAATCTCGGTGGCTTGTTCTGCCTGTACATGATCCGGACATGACTTACATGATCCAGACATGACGTACATGATCCGGACATAACGTAATGATCCTGACATGATGTACATGATCCACACATGCCGTACAGGATCCGGACATGACGAACATGATCTGGACATGACGTACATGATCCGGAACTGCTGGACGCGGTGGTTCTGGCGGTGTGGCGATGGTCCTCGTCGGTATGCGGACTGCCACTAACGCAGTACAGTCATCGTCTGACAGATGGTGATCAGACTTTGAGACATATCGCAAATACTCTTTGTTTCTCCTGTAGACCGTCCCTGCATCTCCTTGCATTTCAAATGTACGGCTTTTCAGTTGTTTGGTGACAGTTGCTTCTCGCCACTCTCCTTTTCCTGTTTGAAGTGGCTGCATTCTTGCCACATCACGAACGTTCAGCGGTTTCAAGTCATGTCGGCCATGGTTGGCGTTAGAATTCTAAGCCTTTAAAAACCATCTTTACTCCACGAGATCACGATCAGAATGAATTGATTGCCCCCCCACCCCCCCCCCCCCCTCCCATTGATTGGGTCTCTGGCATCAGCCGTGTTGAACTGGTGGGGATTAGCGTTTTGGCCCTACTACCAAACCGTCTCCGGACTGGACGTGATGCTTGGACGCGGTTTGGCGGCTGCAACGTGTCATCGGGATATATGGAATCGTCTCTCACATCCTGTTAATCGGAGTTTCCCATATGTTGTTAAGTGTGTGTGTGATTCGGGAATGGGCAAAGGGATAAATGATTCAATTTGCCACCTATTTTGTACTCCCATACTTGCTTAGCGCTTTAGTTAAATGAAACAATTTATGTCGTATATCGCCTTGCGTTACGACCCATGTCTCCACCCCACCTCACAAAAATTACAAGGAAAAACAATGAAATAAAAATGGTGGGAAAGGGGCAAGGGTATATATTAGCTCCCCCCCCCCCCCCTGCACTCCTGGCCCCGTTGCTACCATGACTGTAACGAAATAACACTGTGTAACTAAAGAAAGTAAAGAATGCCTGAGACAGATTGGACCTGTTAATTTTGTTGGTCATGATATTCACTTTAATGGTACAGATTTGAGTACTAGCAAACTAAGCCTTATATCGACATATGATCAATTAATATACTGGAAATACTTGGCTTCCCTGCGAAACAGTGCAAGACATGTGTACATGAGCGAAAGATACTTACAAGATGTGTAAATTGATATTACGCAAAATAATTCAAATATATTAAGGCTCCATAATTATAACAACTTTTTATCTACAGCTTCAATTTTGCAGTAACTTTGCCGGAAAATGAAGGAGGCTAGGCAACATGGTTCGGTTCACGTGGTAACTGAATAATTAGGCATGTTACAGCGTAATGCTTCGTGCACGTGGTAAATGAAGAATTAGGCATGTTACAACGAGGAAAATGCGTTCATAGAGCGGGTTTGCCGGGAAAAAAGAGTAAACCGAGCTGGGGTTTGCATGGAACTGCTTGGACGTAGAGCGGGTCAACGGGCAAAAAATACCCCTTCCAAACGGATGTTGGCGATAAAACGCCCCGACCGAGCGGACTTTGGCGATGAAAAAGGGGGCCCTTTACCGCCGAATCCCGCCAAAGCCAGCAATGTATTAAGTACCCCCGCCCCCCCTCCCCCCCCCCGGGGGGGGGGAAGGCAACCACCTAGGTTGTGGCCTTATCGTCGGCTGTCACCTGACTGTTGTTAACTGTAAAAATTGTCGTATGAATATTTAATATCAATATGACTTTGTTGCCGAATGTGACTTTATACGAAAATTCGTAAATTCAATTTGTCGCTGTCGTATTGCACAATGATATATGCCGGTCGGTTTCGGTCAGTTTCGGTTTAATTAACAATGTACCGGTTTGACGGGCTTGACAACGACAAGTTGCTAACTGACTCTGAGTCTCTGTGACAGACTACCACTACCCCCTGAGGGGGGGGGACCATTAAACCAATCTGGTGGGGCACGGGTCCCTGATCCCCCCACCCCCCCGCCCCCCGTGATTAAACAGATACCTCAATAGAGCGGACAGGAAAGACATGAAAACATGACATGAAACACTGATATTTTGCTGAAAAGTTTGAACGACCGAACGGGGGGTGGGGGGTAACCAGGGGCGGAGTGGTACAAAACGCCTACCTTAAGCAAGATGCGCCATATTTATTCCTGTTCTGTGCATTTTTGTACGTTCATGATACATCAATTTCTTTGTAAATATTAATCGTAAGGCGTGGAAAACAAAAAGGTAAAATTTTATTTTGGGGGGTTTGGCACCACATCGGTAGCAAAACGTCCGGTTTATAAAAAAAGTCATGATATAGATGAATAATATATATATGAGCAGCTTTAAGCAATTCTATTATATTCTATTATGATAAACATTAATAAAGTAGGCGAATTTTCGTTTTATGTGTTAAACAAGAAATATATTTTGAATAACAGAATTGACAGAATAATCTGGTAGGTGGTTTGCACTAAAATGAAGTAGGTATTTTGCCCCCCCCCCCCCCCCATTGGACAACAGTAATGTGTTTTTAGCCTAGTCCGCCTTTATGTAACAATCGCAGACACATCGTTACAGCTTATAAAAAAGGTTATTGTGACTGACCACCTGGAAATCAGACCTGATTCATGATGTCGGCTATTGTGAGCCAATAATTCTCGAACAATTTTACAACAAAGGAGATCATAATAGGAAATTGTCAATGTTATACTTATTTTCGCATAACTCGACCCCACGCCTGCAGCAGACGTTCGGCTATGATCACGTGACACGTGTGCCTCACTCAGTCTTCCGGAACATGCGCGCCTGAACTATTTTGGGCATAGGCGTATTACCCAGCCTGGGCGTCTTGCCCCACCCTACCCTACATAGAGCGGGTTTGCCGGAAAAGAACATAAATCAAGCGAGACTGTAGGGAACGGCGACATAGATAACAAATCAATTGCAAATCTTTCCGAGTAGATTTTAAAGGTGAAAATAGCATTTTATTACCCCCACCCCCCCCCCCCCCCCCCCCCAAACCAAAAGCCTACAGCATGTTTTCCCACCAGCGTACAAACGAGGTACGCACTGGACATTAAAGTAAATGTCACATATAATTTGAATTCAAAGTAACATTGCGCAACATTGTAACAATGCTAAATTTAGCCCGTCTCAGGCATGCCCCCCCCCCCCCCGCCCCTCTCGCCCTTTTTTCAGGAAGAACGCCGTTTTTCAATGCCTCATTTTGTCGCTCTGATGCGTGGACCTATCCTCCGGTCGTCAATTTGGTGCAGCCCTCGGTCGCAATTCCCTCCCCCCCCCCCCCACCCCTTTAGGCAATGGACGGATTAACCCGTCTCGTTTCTGCATTCATTGCCGGGTCCAGACTTTAAGGGGTGGGGAGGCCTGGTAGCAGAGACTTTGTAAGGTACTATACGATCTCTGCTCACAGCTAAAATAGAGCTGAGTTTCTGACTGCTAAAGTACGCACTACGCACTACGATCGTTTTCGCTGCGACGACCCTTGCTGTAAATGTCCTTTGTGAAACGACGTTTCAGCACGTATACGAGCGGAATAACTATACATTAAAGACATAATTATGTCCAGTGCCGCGCATTATGCCAAACAAATATGACTAACGCGAAAGCCAGTGCAGGGCGAAAGCAGAGCAGTGAAAACACCTTTTTGTGCGATGTTAAAAGCAACGTAATTCGGCCTATCTATTTTAGTTCGCGCCACACAATGACGAGTGACGTCACAATAACCGTCATGGCAACCGATACACTGTTGAAGGGAAACATGCGTAAATACCCCGTAGTTGATCGCGTGATTTTTGCAAGATTAGCTGCTTGGATTGATTTTTCTCTCCATCTTGATCGATATAAGATGATTTTCACTGTGACAGCCCTTGCTTTTCATGCCCTTTGTAAAAAGGCGTTTCAGCAGGTATGTATGATAGCGATCAATATGAGTTATATCGCTATTGATTGAAAAAGATTCCCTGCCCTTTTTAACTTTTTATTTAGATGTCTAAGATGTTTAAACGAGGAAAGTGATCAACAGTGATTGAAAGGAAAACAGATTCTCTGGCCTTGTTTACTTTTCATTTAGATTTAGAACGACATGATGTAACCATAATGCTGTGGCTCAAATAATATTAATAGTATCAAAAACGTTATGTGTAAGTAAAGTAACGAGCTTTCATTGAACAGAAATATATATATATTCATAATAGATATACATTCACATTTATTTTAACCAATGTGGTTAACCTGTGCGCCGTTCGATAGCGTGCGTTATTTGGTGTTGTTTATTCACTGTCTCAGCCACCAGAGATCCCTAATGTCGCCTCTCTGCTGAGCATCCTCAAGACGCTTCAAGAAATCGAACCGACAGCAGAACTCAGGTAAGAACAATTTTACTGAAATGTAGAAGTCCAGCTCGTAAATTCTCTAATTATTCCATAAAATAATTTAATTTACCCATTGAGGAATAAATTAACATTGAAGCAATTTGCGTGGCTAGGTAACATGGCTCACATTTTGGTACGTGCAGCAAATTTAAGTCACCAGAAAATATTAAGATGTCTGTGTATACGCTGGCAATAACTCTGAACGGTCCAAGTCGTAATTTTCGCGCCAACTAACCTGGATGTATTTAGTTATTAATTCCGCATATTGTGAACAGCGACGATTTTTCTAAATGGTTAAATCACTTTTAACTTTTGAGAAAAGAGGTAAAAAGCACGTAATCAATGCGATGAATTTATTATGTGTGGCATACAATTTAACCCTGCGATGTTTAAGTACCGGGGTTTTTAAGAAATATTGTGTCTTGTGTGCAGCGAACCAGCTTATACAAGAAATCACGAAACGTTAAATGATCAATTCTGAATATTTCTTGAAATTTTGCACCGCATCGTGTTGACAACTTTGCAACTCATTGTTTAGGTTATTTCACTGTGAGGCGCCGCTGTATGTGCAATGCATTTTGGGTATTATTTCTGTCTTCGCAAGATGTCAAGATGGCGTTTTGCGTGACAACATTTTCTGCAAACAATTAAACATACGATGTTATCATCTATGCAATGGCAGATTTATATCTTTTGGATGCAATTTAGACACAGTCATATACGCCAGTGAAACGTTAATATAATCGTGTAACTTTGGTAATGTTTTGGTGCTAAAAGCACACTTACAAAACACGACACGTCTTAGAGAACAAAGGGTTCAAAGAAATATTAGCAATCGTGTCCGCCGTAAATACAAGCCCCGCGCCATTTTTCCTCTGGCATGGAAATGGATAGCAAATAAAAGCTTGGGTAAATTTAAAGGACTAATCTTACTAATTCCTTTAAAGATCATACATGTTATGCCATTATCCTGAAAGTATTCTGTTTATTTTCGTAGAGAAATGTAAGATAACACTAAAATATTTCCCAGAACTCTGCGCCAGTCTTGGTTTTTCCAAGATGATATTGCGAAGTCAAGCCATAACGGCAAAGATTAGTAATCTTGCTGCAGCATGATGGCGGGATATTAGTTCGCAATTTAGTTTGCAGATGCACAATATGGACATAGATAAAGTTCCATAGTTTAATCCGGCATTCTGCCTGTCAATTCTATAGACAGCCTCGTTCTAGTTCTCGGTGATTACCATACACATTGCATGGGCGTCTTATGACAACGGGCGCATAATGATAATCAATATATAGCAATATATGTGGATTCATGTTTGAAAGTCGATTGACTTTAATATCCGTGTTGAATGAATGAATGAAGTTTATTTCAGTACTTTAGGAGCAACATGGTACAAGAACAGTTCTTACATGATATATACAATAATTTAATGAAAATAATACAAAACACATTCGTAATCAAAGATTACGTCCCGCCGCACATTTGAATAATTAAATTTAAATTTAAACCTACGGGAAGGATAGTTCGCGTAAAGTGGAAACGCTTCTTTCGTCCGAAAAATATTTAGTTCAGGGAAATCGAGTAGAAAAAACTTATGACAAAGACAAAGTAAGAAGACGAAGTTAATACTTCCATATTCCTTAAGTAAACGGGGTAAGAAAAAATCAGTCAAGGGCAGCGCACTACACCCAGATTTTGCCTTTCTCGCTGGTGTCGCCACACACACTATACAAGGCGAACGTGCCCCATCGCCGTAGGGCAAACTGGCCCCACGAGTAATTTTAGTTTGACTACGTTTCACACAAAACCTAAACGGATTATATGGGTTAACTAAATGTCACTATATACAGGATTGCCTTACTTTTGAATGATATATATATAATATCTCTTGTCTACACCGCATATGTAGCAAATTCAACAAAATCTACGAGCGAATAATTGACTAACGCAGTATGATTTTGATGTATTTGTTTCTACTCGCGAGATAGTTTAACGGACAACCCCTGTTTTCTCTGCGCACGCGCGGCACGAATCAAGTGACCTGCTTTTGTCAGCTGGTCGAAAATTACGTAAGCGAATAACACAATAATCGAGGTGGCCGGACTTACCCCGGGGGCGAACTAGCCCCGGTCTCCCCTATAGTGGGCTTATCAGTAAAAGGTGGTATTCATATTTTACTTGGTATTTCCCGTGTTTTTCACAATATTTACAAACCCTTATAACAATGGTGGTACATTTATATGCTTTCCTTCTTCAATAGGTAGTTTATGTTCACTACATCTAAATCTCGACAACACGATTCTGTGCTTCACAATACTCACACAGTCTATGTAACATGCAATTATAATACCAGATTTTAATTCTAGGGCTTCGAAGCTTACTATTTGAACACATTTCCGAGTACCACTCTTGCTGTCCGAGTTCCTTGAGTCTTTGCTTTGCTTCGCATAAAGAGGTATATGTTGGTTACAGAGACATGCTACAGGTTGGTTGCAGAGACGTGCTATATGTTGATTACAGAGACGTGGTATATGTTGTTGTTACAGAGACGGGGTATATATTGGTTACAGAGACGTGGTATATGTTGGTTACAGAGACGTGGTATATGTTGGTTACAGAGACGTGGCATATGTTGGTTACAGAGACGTGGTATATGTTGGTTATAGAGACGTGGCATATGTTGGTTACAGAGACGTGGTATATGTTGGTTACAGAGACGTGGTATATGTTGGCTACAGAGACGTGGTATATGTTGGATACAGAGACGTGGTATATGTTGGTTACAGAGACGTGGTATGGACAGCTATCCAGACCCACGTAGAGCAGATGCCCAGTCAGCGGCAGCGGCAGGCCAAGAATGCTATCGCCAAAGTCAGAGATTTTGGTACGCCGGGAGACGACCTAGACGACCTTGACAATCCTGCAAATGACCTATATGATCCAGGAAATGACCTTGACAATGCAGGAAATGACCTTGACAATGCAGGAAATGACCTTGGCAATCTAGAAGATGATACTGACATTTCAAAAGATGTCAGTCATGCTGAGGCAGCTGTTATCGGTCCAGACAATTCGGACCCGGCTACTGGCATGGAATCATCTCCACAGCCAAGTCAAATAGACAGTACCACGCCTCCCCCAACACCACCTATGGCAGGTATGGGGGCCCCTCCCCCACCACCGCCACTACCAGGTATGGGAGCCCCTCCCCCACCACCACTACCAGGCATGGGGTCCCCTCCCCCACCACCACCACTACCAGGTACGGGAGGCCCTCCCCCACCACCGCCACTACCAGGTATGGGAGCCCCTCCCCCACCACCACTACCAGGTATAGGAGCCCCTCCCCCACCACCGCCACTACCAGGTATAGGAGCCCCTCCCCCACCACCGCCACTACCAGGTATGGGAGGCCCTCGCCCACCACCCCGACTGGCTACAGGTCACGTGATCGCCCTGAGGACGCCGACCCCCAAAGTCCGAATGAGGACCATCAACTGGAACAAAGTTCCCGAAGAGGCCTTCAACGGTGAGACACATAATATATGGCAGGTCAAAGGGTCGGACACATAGTATATGGCAGGTCAAAGGGTCAGACACGTAGCCCATTGCAGGTCAAAGAGTCAGACACATAGTACATGGCCGGTCAAAGGGTCAGACATTTCCTTTTCCTTCCTTCCATCCCTTCGTGGTCGTGACGTCACACCCTCTTCCAGTGTATAACCCAAAGGTCTCGTCTCGCTCCAGATGTCACGAGTATCTGGCGCGAGGTCTGGTCCCTAAAGGATACGGTCCCTATCGACTTCCAGGCGATCGAAGATCTCTTCTGCCGCGTGGTTCCCACCGCTGGGGGCGCCACCGACCAAATGATCAACACCAAAAAGTCCTCTAAGGTGTGAGTTAACGCCCACAGACTCCCCTTCACACGCTACATCTTGTCCGGGTGTACATCTCTTATTGGATTTGGTTGCTGGAGACACCACAGGCCACCGAAATATGACATATATAATTATATATTATATAATATATAATATATAATTCTAAATTCTTTATGTCCTCTCAGGGTATTTATAACACGCATCGCATCCCATAAACAATTGACTGTCGAGCCAAAAGTATCGCCAAAGTGGCAGCCCTCGAGCTGTGTCACGAAGGGTCAAAGTGTATGCATCAATTTGTAAATTATTGCCTTGTTATTTTCTTCAGATCTTACTTTTGGATGGCAAGCGAAGTATGAACGTGAACATCTTCCTGAGGCAGTTTAAGTCTCCCTCTGAGAAGATCGTGGACTGCATCAAGACTGGTCACGTGACCGAGGTGGGCGTGGCCAGGCTGGTGGCCTTGAAGAAGCTCCTCCCCACAGCAGATGAGGTGGGTAGATTGTCCTTGTGGCGCCACCTGCTGTACAAACATGTCTACGGCCACTAATGTTCAGATAAAACCAATAGGTTTGGTCTTGTTTAAGACTAACTTGTTAGCTGGGAATTGACGATTGTGTTTATTTCTCTTCTCACCAGGTGGCGCTACTGAAGTCCTTTTCCGGTGACCCGAGTCAGTTGGGAGACGCGGAGAAGTTTTATCTCCAGCTGACGTCACTTCCTGCCTACGAGCGCAGACTGGATGGACTCATCCTCAGGGCCGAGTTTGACGTAAACTATGACGTCATTAGAGATCAGATCCGGGTCATCATCACAGCCTGCGAAGCCCTTTTGAGACCTTCAAGCCAGACACACTTCCTGTGGCTCACTGTGCGGATTGGCAACTATATTAACCACGTGAGTACTCGTCAACTAATGAATAATTTTGTGTTTTACTTCTTGAGTTGCGTTCACTTCTTACAATGCAATACAATCGCTCAACATGTTGGACGTTTCACCGCTGGGTGTCTCTCGATGAAGACCTCCGTTCTGTCTCTCGCAGGGTTGCTACTCTGGCGGCGCCCTGGGGCTTACACTGGAGTCTCTGCCGCTGCTGGCAGGAGTGAAGTCCAATAAGCCCCGGACCAACTTCATACACGTCATCGTGGAGATGGCTCAGCGAGCGGACAGGGATTTGATGGGCTTTGTGGACGAGCTGCTGAGAACACAAACAGAGGCTGCCAGGTAAACACTGAGTGGATACTCAGCCTAGAACACACACACACACAGGCCGCCAGCCAGGTTAACACTGAGTGGATACTCTGCCTAGAACACACACACACACACAGGTCGCCAGCCAGGTTAACACTGAGTGGATACTCAGCCTAGAACACACACACACACAGGCCGCCAGCCAGGTTAACACTGAGTGGATACTCTGCCTAGAACACACACACACACACAGGCCGCCAGCCAGGTTAACACTGATTGGATACTCAGCCTGGAACACACACACACACACAGGCCGCCAGCCAGGTTAACACTGAGTGGATACTCAGCCTAAAACACACACACATACCCAGGCCGCCAGCCAGGTTAACACTGAGTGGATACTCTGCCTAGAACACACACATACCCAGGCCGCCAACCAGGTTAACACTGAGTGGATACTCAGCCTAGAACACACACACACACACACACACAGGCCGCCAGTCAGGTTAACACTGAGTGGATACTCAGCCTAGAACACACACACATACCCAGGCCGCCAGCCAGGTTAACACTGAGTGGATACTCTGCCTAGAACACACACATACCCAGGCCGCCAACCAGGTTAACACTGAGTGGATACTCAGCCTAGAACACACACACACACACACACAGGCCGCCAGTCAGGTTAACACTGAGTGGATACTCAGCCTAGAACACACACACACAGGCCGCCAGCCAGGTTAACACTGAGTGGATACTCAGCCTAGAACACACACACACACACACACAGGCCGCCAGTCAGGTTAACACTGAGTGGATACTCTGCCTAGAACACACACACACACACACACAGGCCGCCAGTCAGGTTAACACTGAGTGGATACTCTGCCTAGAACACACACACACACACACACAGGCCGCCAGTCAGGTTAACACTGAGTGGATACTCAGCCTAGAACACACACACACAGGCCGCCAGCCAGGTTAACACTGAGTGGATACTCAGCCTAGAACACACACACACACACACACAGGCCGCCAGTCAGGTTAACACTGAGTGGATACTCTGCCTAGAACACACACACACACACACACAGGCCGCCAGTCAGGTTAACACTGAGTGGATACTCAGCCTAGAACACACACACACAGGCCGCCAGCCAGGTTAACACTGAGTGGATACTCAGCCTAGAACACACACACACACACACACAGGCCGCCAGTCAGGTTAACACTGAGTGGATACTCTGCCTAGAACACACACACACACACAGGCCGCCAGTCAGGTTAACACTGACTGGATACTCAGCCTAGAACACACACACACAGGCCGCCAGCCAGGTTAACACTGAGTGGATACTCAGCCTAGAACACACACACACACACACACAGGCCGCCAGTCAGGTTAACACTGAGTGGATACTCTGCCTAGAACACACACACACACACAGGCCGCCAGCCAGGTTAACACTGATTGAATACTCTGCCTAGAACACACACACACACACACACAGGCCGCCAGCCAGGTTAACACTGAGTGGATACTCAGCCTAGAACACACACACACACACACACAGGCCGCCAGTCAGGTTAACACTGAGTGGATACTCAGCCTAGAACACACACACACAGGCCGCCAGTCAGGTTAACACTGAGTGGATACTCAGCCTAGAACACACACACACACACACACAGGCCGCCAGTCAGGTTAACACTGACTGGATACTCAGCCTAGAACACACACACATACCCAGGCCGCCAGCCAGGTTAACACTGTGGGCGAGCTGCTGGGACCCAATAGTGTTCAATATTGTTCAATATTCCGGATTTTGTGACACTCCATATAGCTGACCTTCGTCGACCTCATGTCCTCTAATGCTCTTGCTGATTTTACTTAAATCTCTTGTAGGCTGAGCGTTGACGTCATCAAGTCAGATATCAAGGCCACCCAAACCGGCGTCCAGAAGTTGGCATCCTACCTAGACAACTGTGATGAAAAAATTCGGAATCAGTTTAAGCCATTTGTCGAGGTATCCTTCGGTCTCCGACCCGGAATAGAAAGCTATTAGTTCACCTTGTTTTACATTGTAATATCCACGGTACTCATATCCTAGGGGGGTGGGGTGGGGGGGGGGGCGCAAGGTTCCTCGCGTCCTCGGAAATGGGCTTTTCAATTCACCGTGAACTGGGAATGAGGAAAATAATTCTTCGTGAACTGGGAATGGGGTATTAGCCGACCGCCGTGATCAAGGATTTTCATTATTCGTGAACTGGGAATTTACATATTAAATAACCGTGAAGTGGGAAATCGTCAATTTAGTATCATATATCCGCCTTTCCATTGTATTCGGGGAGTTCTTCCTTTAATTCATCGTGATCTGGGTATACAGAAATTTATTCTTCGTGAATAAACATGAGGAACTGGGAACATGACCCCCCCCCCCCCCACCATCCTAATTAATCATATATTCAGTCATTTAAGGCTTAAAAATAAATAAATAAATAAATCCAGAGGCATGGGGATGGGTCTGACCCCCCCCCCCCCCCTCCCTCCACCACAAACAATTTTGGCGAGAATGCTCTGCTTCATTGGTACGCCAATTGTACGCCATCTGAACAACTCAAAATAATTGTGCTGCACAAGCACCCGCCCCCCACCCCCACCCCCCTCCGCTCACGGTCGTAACACCCGTCAGTTGGTAGCTTTATTAGGTACTTGCCACAGAAGCTCCCTCCCCCCCTCCACCTCCCACCCACATACTCCCCCTCACCAATGTGTCAGAGGGTAAGACTCACTCGTTGCCCTTTTCCCCGCTTATGAACGACAGAAAGCGATGGGGCAGTTGGACGAGCTGGCACGAGGCCTCACTGACATAGACACGCTCTCTGTGCGCCTGGCCAGACGTTACGGGGAAGATCCCCAAAAATTCAGCCTAGAAGACTGTTTCGGGTGGACAAAGACATGGTGTGTGCACATACAGCAGTGTCAGAGGGTGAGTGGTATATGGTATGTGGGGGGACATGAACGAGAACAATTTAAGTCGCAGACTTGTTTTATGTTACCACGCTAGGGATATTTTTAGACATAAAACAATGCGTAACTTTACATCTATTCGATAATATAAATACATCTTCTATGCATGTAGATAGATCTACAATGATCTAGTCTTGAAGATTATAAACTTCGGTAAGCACGACCGACGGTGGCGCCGCCGGGCGGTTAGATATACATAGTATTCATACTAACTGGTGTTTGTTATTAATGTAGCTCAATGTAACCTGTGTTAATCCTATGATTAAAGGAGCTAGAGGAGGAGAAGATTCGAACAAAGAGAGCTCAGAAGCGGCGAGACGAAAATAAAGGCAGAAAGAAGAAAAGAAAAGTCTTTGATATTAATGATCTTGTGTAAAAATAATAATAATATTAATAATAATAAAGCACATATAAAAATGTTTTTTGTATACGCTTGATTTATTTGCTATGTTATAGACAACACGTGAATGACCACCTCAAGTTATGTATCAAACGAACGGCACAAGTAAACACAGATTAAGGGGTGCTACGTATAAGAGAATGTCTAAAGAACACTACGTGACCGCATAATAAAAGAGGACTTAACCCATTGTTATTCGGTAATGTCTTTTAAGTACGTTAACTTGCGTAAAATCCATAGTAAAGTCCATATGCAACTTACAAACTGCATTACAGAAACATAATGTCGTAAAAGAGCAATGTTAAACATGGAATTGCAACTGCAAACAACCATGCATGACAATTAACGAGGCAAGGTAGCATTCTTCAGTTCAATTAACCATGTTAAGGCATAATGCTTCGGTCCATATAAGAACGGAATACTGAAGCATGCTGCAGTATAATAATGCTTCGGTTCACGTGGTAACTGAAGAATCAAGCATGTGACAGCCTAATGGTTCTCCCCCTGCGCTAGACACTAGACAGAGATTAGAACCTTACGGCACAATACTGTTCTCAACGTGGTAGTCCCTGGTCCAGACCTCAGGCTCCGGGACCCCCAGCCTCTTGGCCTCCACCCTCATCTCATCAAAGAACTCTGGCGTCGGCTTGGGCAACACCGGCATCAGCTGGCGGAGTAGCTTCTGACTGAAGTCCGTGGAACCCTGTGAGTCCTTGTCCATGGCCTCCAGAGCGGGATCCACCAGGGAATCCGGAAGACCGCACAACTTAACGATCTTATGCACCATCGCCTTGGGGTGGTCGCGGAGGTCCTCGTAGCGAATGGCGGGAATATGGAGTCCTTTCTTTCGCATCAGATCCATGTAGTGCGGCATGGCCATAGACAGGTAATAGCCGCACTCCAGCCCGGTGCCGGCTCTTGGCGTGAATCCCTTGAACACGACCGCCACCTGACCAGTGACCGATACATACCTGTAGATTAGGTTAGGAATCTGTAGCTCGATCAAATAGCACATCATCTTCAAGGAAGGAACGGCTTCGGCGAGTCGACGGAAGGACTGTCCCACTGCCACTGGATCCCGATACATGAAGAGAGGAATGGATTCTGGCATCGCCTCCTCTATCAGATCGGCGGCAGCAATAGTTGACGCCTTGGGCTTGATGACGTAGGCCAGGATCTTGTCCGGAAGGCTCCTGCAGGGCTTGCAGAGCACACGCAGCGTGTTCCGGATGAAAGCCAATCCCTCTCTCTTGTCAAACATCTTGTCGATTAAGACCAGTTTGCATGCGGCATTCAGGGGGTGAGGCTCGGAGAATGTGATGCAGCGGTTGGTGTGTTCAAAGATACCAGTCATCAGAGTGGACCCGACCCTACCCTGGTTATAGATGAAGATTACCTTGGTTCCCTCTTCTTCTATATCCTGAGCCAGTCGCAGCATCGACTTCAGCGGCATGGTGATGACTTTGTGGGCAGTTGCCCACTGTCCGTTGAACAGGAAGTTGTGGCAGGCTTTGTAGGCCGGCAAGGCGTCCTTCTTGCTCTCTATGAAGATGGCTTCCGTCGTCGTGATCTGCATGAGGCTGACCTCGTCACGAAGAACGTACTCCGGATGGACAAACTCCTCGTGGTAGAGTCCAAAGTTATGCCGTCCCGGACTACACACCAAATCCAACCGAAACTTGTAGGCGAATCCCATTTTATGGGCGGATGTTGCGTAGACGGCCTGGTGAGCTTTAATCTCCGCCGCTCGTCCCGTCAGCCACCAGTAGATGGCGCGCAGGACGGTCACGAAGCCGTTGAACAAGACAAACAACTGGTACCTTGACAGATTACAGAACATCCTCAGTTTCCGCTCCATGTTGTAGTTGGGTCGAGTGAAGGTGAATTTCTGAAAGCACAGATTCAGATTGACAAATAATAATTCCACCAAACGTTGAACTGTTGAATGTTCTAATTAACAAAAAGTTAACTGGAGTCCACCCGGTAAATCATACATTTTCCGTCACATGGAGGTCTTATGTAATAAATCTCGACTTTATAACTCTTTATGACTCTTAATTTAAAGTTACTATTACAACAAAAAGTAAACATTCATTGTGATCCAAATCTGGCGGAGAAAAAACGTGTGTACAGTGACGTTGATGTGCTGGTGACGTAACACGCATGAAGTAATCTCCGCCAGGGCGAGCGCCAACGACTAACTTTCGTTATTGGCCAGGATTCGCGACTGGCAGCGCCTCCTTGAGGCAGAGTGTTATACAGTGTTTACAGCTGTTCGAACAGCCGCGGCGCCTCACGTGATCTGACGGAACACCCCCGCCGCAAAATTTGTTGAAATAGTAATTTTAAACACATTGCACAATAAAGATTCCAAGCCACCTGATGTGGGTGTTCTTCATTCCGGGTGGTCGTAATTCCTCTAAATATGATATAGATGAGGTATATAACACGAGAACAGTAACAAGTGTAAGCAGAAATACCGCATTTAGGGAAAGATGCATAGACTGATATCCGCCTATTTTATGTTCATCACGCGAGCGAAATCTGTTAAATGAAAATGACCGTTACCACAAGTTTAATTATCTTTAGTATTACAGCTGGTCTCCTGACAACACAAGATATCCATTTGGGAGTACTGCTGAAGTTCTTACGTAGACCGATTGGCCAATATCGATGATTCAGTTCTAGGCATTGAAATCATGTTACTCTCAACAGCGGCTCGTGCTGGGTGTGAAGTTTAAACGCACTAGTACCATACAAGTTCCGAAGATCTCTGCTAAGCCTAATATGGTGACTCGTCTTTCGGGAGACGGGGAGGGGGGGGGGGAGTAGTCTATCGCTTTGCAGCATACGAGACAGGATAGCCGTTCATAACGATTATCATGTGTATAATTATCTACAATTTAAAAAACAAACACACGCGGATCGGCAGGAATAGCCATTTTGAACCTATACCAAGTTGATAGCGTTACGCATGACGGGTTCAAGGCAGAAAACGAATTGTGTCAAGGGATAATTGGCCAAACCTAAAGTCAGGGGCAAAAGAAAATAGCGTCCTAGCGTCTAAACAGACAAGGACAATGGCCAAGTGGTTAAGCCTCTTTGTGTAAGGTACCATTTAGGACGGGAACTAGCTTTTTTAGCATGAATGTTTGTGGTTTGGCAACGAATAGAAAGAGAAAAGAAATATTTAACTGGATAAAGGACAAGAGATATGGCGTGTATTGCCTACAAGATACACACAGTGATGAAATATCTGAAGCAAAATTTAAGGCAGACAGGGGCGGTGGAGGTATTTTTTGCTCAAACAATAGTGAGAACAGAGGGGTCGCAGTGTTGCTTCGAGAGTCAATTGACTATGAAATCCATGAGTTTGATTTGGATAAAGGGGCAACTATGGGATTATAGACACTGGTCACAGTTTATGGTCCAAATCAGGACCAACCAATACTCTACGAAATCCTCTACAATAAAATTGCGGTACATAATAAAGCTTCAACAATAGTCTGTGGCGATTGGAACCTTGTGATGGAATATGAATTGTCAGATGCCAGGGATTTACATGAAACGTGGCGACATCCGCATCCTAAAATTAGACAATATACCTGGACGAATCCACAAAGGAAGAGCCAACGAGCTCGCCTGGACTTCTTCCTCGTAAGCTTCGATGTTCAGAATCTGACGGTAGCAATTAATATAAGCCATGGTTTCATGACAAATCACTCTAACGTAACGTTTAGGGTTGATCTCAAAAATAATACTACAGGGGTCTTGGTTTTTGGAAATTAAACTCTTCGCTGCTGCACGATGTAACATATGTTGAAAAAATACGTCAATGTATCACAGAGAGTATAAGATATCCCAAATCATGTGGTGGTGAAGAAACTAACCCACAAATGTTGTTTGAGATGGTTAAAATGAACGTTAGGGGTGAAAGTATATCTTGTAGTTAATGCAACTGACGGAAAATGTCGATAAGTTAACGAGAGAAATAGAGTGTTGCTATGATGAGACAAAACAGGGGTTGGAAGACATCAGAAAAAATAAAACAGAAGGTATTCTGGTAAGGGCCAGAGTACAAGCTTACGTAGAAGGGGAAAAACCAACTAAATACTTCTTAGGCCTCAAGAGAAAGAATTTTGTTTCGAAGCAAATAAAGATGCTCCAATGCAATGGGAATGAAGTTAGAGATCCGGTAGAGATATTAGCCTACCCAAAACAGTATTTTCAAAACTTGTATGATGAAAAGCTTTCAAACGCCGACCTTCAGGGGAATGTTAAACACTTCTTAACTAAAGAAAATATTTGCCAACTAAACGAAGAACAGAAACTGTCATGCGAGGGGGGCATCACTCTAGAGGAGCTGAGGGAGGTTGTTAAAACAATGAAACACAACAAGTCACCAGGCACCGGCGGGCTGTCAGTGGAATTTTAGAAGGTGGAGGGATATTGGTGAAATTGTGATGGACAGTCTCAACTGCTCACCCCAAAGCGCACTATCAATAACTCAACGACAGGGAGTTATTACCGTTCTACCCAAAGGAAATAAACCAAAGGAGTATCTCAAAAATTGGCGACCCATATCTCTTCTGAATACAGACTATAACATTTTGGCTGGAGTTTTAGCGTTAAGGATGAAAAGAGTATTAAATGAGATACTAAGTTCAGATCAAATGGATTTCCTTAAGGGGCGCTTTATTGGGGAAAACACTAGATTAGTGTATGATATCATGCAATACCTAAGGGAACAAAATCGGACAGGATCACTTTTAATGATTGATTTTGAAAAAGCTTTCGATTCGATAGAATGGAAATATTTAACAGAGGTATTAAACGCATATAACTTTGGGGAATCATTAAAAAATTAGGGTCATATCACGTGTAAGAATGCGCATAGTTGTGTCATCAAGAATGGAATATTCTCTGATTTCTTTAGACTAGGTCGAGGTGGCCGACAGAGTGACCCCCTATCCCCATATCTTTTCCTCCTTGCAATTGAACCTATGGCAATGGCGGTGAAGAATATAACCCTAACATTAAAGGCATTCAGATCAGGGAATTTGTGCATAAATTGGGGCTGTTCGCTGACGACACTTTCGTACTTTGGGATGGAACAGAAATCTGGCTGCGGGAATTATTCGGCGTACTAATTAGATTTTATAAATGTTCTGGTTTAAGAGTAAATGTCGAAAAAACACAGGCTGTGCGGCTGGGACAAAAAGCTCAATTTAAAAGACTTATATATCCCAACCTCCAAGTAAATTCGTTCCAGAAATTCACCCTACTAGGAATCAAATTTGATAATGAGGCGGATAGCATTATTGAAGAGAACTAGGACCTCAAAACAGTAGAAGCGGACAAACTGCTACGCAGATATGGCAAGGGCACGCTATCACTCATTGGGAAAGTTACAATCCTCAAAACAGTAGCGTTACCTAAAATGGTACATATATGTCGGTCCTTCCAAACCCAAAGAAGAAGCAAATTATTATACTAGAAAATATGATTAGAAATTTCATTTGGGATGGGAAAAAGTATAGTTGTCTTTGGCCTACGACAATTATACTTTTTCCCATCCCAAATGCACATGTGTCCAAGTCTATATGAGCAGTACGCTATACAATACATAAAACACATAGCCCGATCATATCACTACTGCCTGCAACTACAGGACGATTGGGCCTTGAGCCTATGCCTGGGGCTTACAGTTCTGTGAGGGCCGAACAAGTGGGCCCTTGAACGACCTTGTAATATGACGCCCTGTGTACGGAAACTAGGAACGAGTACCGTCTATCTACCGTTTATCTACATTTAATGGATCCAAGGTGCAACTGAATACAGCGAGGAGCTGATGAATAAACCATATATCAAGTTCATGCTTAAAGGCTGGCAGAACTCTCCATGTAAACCTAGTAGCTAGCAGGGGGGGGACCTAGGAATTTGTCAAGGGGGGGGGGGGGGGTTGCTCTCTGAAAACTTCCGACCGAGGGGTGTGCTCTCTGAAAAACTTGCGACGGGGGGAGGGCTTGGAAAACCCGACTTAAACAGTGTATGTTCAGTTTCCCAAGGGGGGGGGGGTGCTCTCTGAAAACTTGGGATTTTAACATGTATGTTAATATGTATGTTGTATGTTCTGGTTCCCAAGGGGGGAGGGGGCGGTTGCAACCCCCGTAACCCCCCCCCCCCTAGATCCGCCACTGGCTAGGATATCGAAATCAATGGATGTTGATTGTAAACTTTATTTCATTCTTTCTTTCTGTTACTTTATAATTATTGTCCCGTTGTGTAGCGTTTTGATACGAAAAACACGCGTAACGTTTAAAGCATACAGTATCGTCCATTTTTTTCAATGATTGTTGATCAAAATGTGAATTAATAAAGAGAGCGGGTAGGCTTTTGCTATATGTTGAACGATGTTGCGGCATAGTATTGTAGGTTACACACCTCCGTGAAGCTTCCTTCGGCCGAGGGTGGGAGAACGTTGGTATCAGGTTGGCCAAGGCCGAGCTTGTCGGCACGTCCCTCTCTCGGTGTTGTTGTTATTCACAAGCAAGATGGACATAGAATATGACAGTATATTATAAGTTCATTCTTACATGCAGGTCAGCAAGGTACTATAGGCAACGACCAACGGCAGAGTGACAGATAACTGCCCCTCTCGCAACCAGCTCATTTGCAAATTTATAGGTGGCGCCATCTAGGGGCTTGATATGTGATAAAGTGGCGCCATCTACTGACATCAAGTAAGATGTTTCTTTTAAAGAAAATTGCGTATAGATACGTTATCCATCAACCCACAAAAGAGCCATAATTAATTCTGAAGCTGCAACATTAATTTTCTAAATTGTTATGACAAAAATCTTTGCAGATATAGCGTCCCAACTTTCTTTACACTTCTCCCGGATCTTGTTCGATAAATCTCGGTGGCTTGTTCTGCCTGTTCATGATCCGGACATGACTTACATGATCCAGACATGACGTACATGATCCGGACATGACGTAATGATCCTGACATGATGTACATGATCCACACATGCCGTACAGGATCCGGACATGACGAACATGATCTGGACATGACGTACATGATCCGGAAATGCTGGACGCGGTGGTTCTGGCGGTGTGGCGATGGTCCTCGTCGGTGTGCGGACTGTCACTAACGCAGTACAGTCATCGTCTGACAGATGGTGATCAGACTTTGAGACATATCGCAATTACTCTTTGTTTCTCCTGTAGACCGTCCCTGCATCTCCTTGCATTTCAAATGTACGGCTTTTCAGTTGTTTGGTGACAGTTGCTTCTCGCCACTCTCCTTTTCCTGTTTGAAGTGGCTGCATTCTTGCCACATCACGAACGTTCAGCGGTTTCAAGTCATGTCGGCAATGGTTGGCGTTAGAATTCTAAGCCTTTAAAAACCATCTTTACTCCACGAGATCACGATCAGAATGAATTGATTGCCCCCCCCCCCCCTCCCATTGATTGGGTCTCTGGCATCAGCCGTGTTGAACTGGTGGGGATTAGCGTTTTGGCCCTACTACCAAACCATCTCCGGACTGGACGTGACGCTTGGACGCGGTTTGGCGGCCGCATCGTGTCATCGGGATATATGGAATCGTCTCTCACATCCTGTTAATCGGAGTTTTCCATATGTTGTTAAGTGTGTGTGTGATTCGGGAATGGGCAAAGGGGTAAATGATTCAATTTGCCACCTATTTTGTACTCCCATACTTGCTTAGCGCTTTAGTTAAATGAAACAATTTATGTCGTATATCGCCTTGCGTTACGACCCATGTCTCCACCCCACCTCACAAAAACTACAAGGAAAAACAATGAAATAAAAATGGTGGGAAAGGGGCAAGGGTATATATTAGCTCAGCCCCCCCCCCCCTGCACTCCTGGCCCCGTTGCTACCATGACTGTAACGAAATAACACTATGTAACTAAAGAAAGTAAAGAATGCCTGAGACAGATCTGGACCTGTTAATTTTGTTGGTCATGATATTCACTTTAATGGTACAGATTTGAGTACTAGCAAACTAAGCCTTATATCGACATATGATCAATTAATATACTGGAAATACTTGGCTTCCCTGCGAAACAGTGCAAGACATGTGTACATGAGCGAAAGATACTTACAAGATGTGTAAATTGATATTACGCAAAATAATTCAAATATATTAAGGCTCCATAATTATAACAACTTTTTATCTACAGCTTCAATTTTGCAGTAACTTTGCCGGAAAATGAAGGAGGCTAGGCAACATGGTTCGGTTCACGTGGTAACTGAATAATTAGGCATGTTACAGCGTAATGCTTCGTGCACGTGGTAAATGAAGAATTAGGCATGTTACAACGAGGAAAATGCGTTCATAGAGCGGGTTTGCCGGGAAAAAAGAGTAAACCGAGCTAGGGTTTGCATGGAACTGCTTGGACAGAGCGGGTCAACGGGCAAAAAATACCCCTTCCAAACGGATGTTGGCGGTAAAACGCCCCGACCGAGCGGACTTTGGCGATGAAAAAGGGGGCCCTTTACCGCGGAATCCCGCCAAAGCCAGCAATGTATTAAGTACCCCCGCCCCCCCCCCGGGGGGGAAGGCAACCACCTAGGTTGTGGCCTTATCGTCGGCTGTCACCTGACTGTTGTTAACTGTAAAAATTGTCGTATGAATATTTAATATCAATATGACTTTGTTGCCGAATGTGACTTTATACGAAAATTCGTAAATTCAATTTGTCGCTGTCGTATTGCACAATGATATATGCCGGTCGGTTTCGGTCAGTTTCGGTTTAATTAACAATGTACCGGTTTGACGGGCTTGACAACGACAAGTTGCTAACTGACTCTGAGTCTCTGTGACAGACTACCACTACCCCCTGAGGGGGGGGGGACCATTAAACCAATCTGGTGGGGCACGGGTCCCTGATCCCCCCACCCCTCCGCCCCCCGTGATTAAACAGATACCTCAATAGAGCGGACAGGAAAGACATGAAAACATGACATGAAACACTGATATTTTGCTGAAAAGTTTGAACGACCGAACGGGGGGTGGGGGGTAACCAGGAGCGGAGTGGTACAAAACGCCTACCTTAAGCAAGATGCGCCATATTTATTCCTGTTCTGTGCATTTTTTTACGTTCATGATACATCAATTTCTTTGTAAATATTAATCGTAAGGCGTGGAAAACAAAAAGGTAAAATTTTATTTTGGGGGGTTTGGCACCACATCGGTAGCAAAACGTCCGGTTTATAAAAAAAGTCATGATATAGATGAATAATATATATATGAGCAGCTTTAAGCAATTCTATTATGTTCTATTATGATAAACATTAATAAAGTAGGCGAATTTTCGTTTTATGTGTTAAACAAGAAATATATTTTTAATAACAGAATTGACAGAATAATCTGGTAGGTGGTTTGCACTAAAATAAAGTAGGTATTTTGCCCCCCCCCCCCCCCACCCATTGGACAACAGTAATGTGTTTTTAGCCTAGTCCGCCTTGATGTAACAATCGCAGACACATCGTTACAGCTTATAATATGGTTATTGTGACTGACCACCTGGAAATCAGACCTGATTCATGATGTCGGCTATTGTGAGCCAATAATTCTCGAACAATTTTACAACAAAGGAGATCATAATAGGAAATTGTCAATGTTATACTTATTTTCGCATAACTCGACCCCACGCCTGCAGCAGACGTTCGGCTATGATCACGTGACACGTGTGCCTCACTCAGTCTTCCGGAACATGCGCGCCTGAACTATTTTGGGCATAGGCGTATTACCCAGCCTGGGCGTCTTGCCCCACCCTACCCTACATAGAGCGGGTTTGCCGGAAAAGAACATAAATCAAGCGAGACTGTAGGGAACGGCGACATAGATAACAAATCAATTGCAAATCTTTCCGAGTAGATTTTAAAGGTGAAAATAGCATTTTATTACCCCCACCCCCCCCCCCCCCCCCCCCCAAACCAAAAGCCTACAGCATGTTTTCCCACCAGCGTACAAACGAGGTACGCACTGGACATTAAAGTAAATGTCACATATAATTTGAATTCAAAGTAACATTGTGCAACATTGTAACAATGCTAAATTTAGCCCGTCTCAGGCATGCCCCCCCCCCCCCCGCCCCTCTCCCCCTTTTTTCAGGAAGAACGCCGTTTTTCAATGCCTCATTTTGTCGCTCTGATGCGTGGACCTATCCTTCGGTCGTCAATTTGGTGCAGCCCTCGGTCGCAATTCCCTCCCCCCCCCCCCCCACCCCTTTAGGCAATGGACGGATTAACCCGTCTCGTTTCTGCATTCAGTGGCGGGTCCAGACTTTAAGGGGTGGGGAGGCCTGGTAGCAGAGACTTTGTAAGGTACTATACGATCTCTGCTCACAGCTAAAATAGAGCTGAGTTTCTGACTGCTAAAGTACGCACTACGATCGTTTTCGCTGCGACGACCCTTGCTGTAAATGTCCTTCGTGAAACGACGTTTCAGCACGTATACGAGCGGAATAACTATACATTAAAGACATAATTATGTCCAGTGCCGCGCATTATGCCAAACAAATATGACTAACGCGAAAGCCAGTGCAGGGCGAAAGCAGAGCAGTGAAAACACCTTTTTGTGCGATGTTAAAAGCGACGTAATTCGGCCTATCTATTTTAGTTCGCGCCACACAATGACGAGTGACGTCACAATAACCGTCATGGCAACCGATACAATGTTGAAGGGAAACATGCGTAAATACCCCGTAGTTGATCGAGTGATTTTTGCTGCTTGGATTGATTTTTCTCTCCATCTTGATCGATATAAGATGATTTTCACTGTGACAGCCCTTGCTTTTCATGCCCTTTGTAAAAAGGCGTTTCAGCAGGTATGTATGATAGCGATCAATATGAGTTATATCGCTATTGATTGAAAAAGATTCCCTGCCCTTTTTAACTTTTTATTTAGATGTCTAAGATGTTTAAACGAGGAAAGTGATCAACAGTGATTGAAAGGAAAACAGATTCTCTGGCCTTGTTTACTTTTCATTTAGATTTATTACGACATGATGACATGTAACCATAATGCTGTGGCTCAAATAATATTAATAGTATCAAAAACGTTATGTGTAAGTAAAGTAACGAGCTTTCATTGAACAGAAATATATATATATTCATAATAGATATACGTTCACATTTATTTTAACCAATGTGGTTAACCTGTGCGCCGTTCGATAGCGTGCGTTATTTGGTGTTGTTTATTCACTGTCTCAGCCACCAGAGATCCCTAATGTCGCCTCTCTGCTGAGCATCCTCAAGACGCTTCAAGACATCGAACCGACAGCCGAACTCAGGTAAGAACAATTTTACTGAACTGTAGAAGTCCAGCTCGTAAATTCTGTAATTATTCCATAAAATAATTTAATTTACCCATTGAGGAATAAATTAACATTGAAGCAATTTGCGTGGCTAGGTAACATGGCTCACATTTTGGTACGTGCAGCAAATTTAAGTCACCAGAAAATATTAAGATGTCTGTGTATACTCTGGCAATAACTCTGAACGGTCCAAGTCGTAATTTTCGCGCCAACTAACCTGGATGTAATTAGTTATTAATTCTGCATATTGTGAACAGCGACGATTTTTCTAAATGGTTAAATCACTTTTAACTTTTGAGAAAAGAGGTAAAAAGCACGTAATCAATGCGATGAATTTATTATGTGTGGCATACAATTTAACCCTGCGATGTTTAAGTACCGGGGTTTTTAAGAAATATTGTGTCTTGTGTGCAGCGAACCAGCTTATACAAGAAATCACGAAACGTTAAATGATCAATTCTGAATATTTCTTGAAATTTTGCACCGCATCGTGTTGACAACTTTGCAAATCATTGTTTAGGTTATTTCACTGTGAGGCGCCGCTGTATGTGCAATGCATTCTGGGTATTATTTCTGTCTTTGCAAGATGTCAAGATGGCGTTTTGCGTGACAACATTTTCTGCAAACAATTAAGCATACGATGTTATCATCTATGCAATGGCAGATTTATATCTTTTGGATGCAATTTAGACACAGTCATATACGCCAGTGAAAGGTTAATATAATCGTGTAACTTTGGTAATGTTTTGGTGCTAAAAGCAAACTTACAAAACACGACACGTCTTAGAGAACAAAGGGTTCAAAGAAATATTAGCAATCGTGTCCGCCGTAAATACAAGCCCCGCGCCATTTTTCCTCTGGCATGGAAATGGATAGCAAATAAAAGCTTGGGTAAATTGAAAGGACTAATCTTGCTAATTCCTTTAAAGATCATACATTTTATGCCATTATCCTGAAAGTATTCTGTTTATTTTCGTAGAGAAATGTAAGATAACACTAAAATATTTCCCAGAACTCTGCGCCAGTCTTGGTTTTTCCAAGATGATATTGCGAAGTCAAGCCATAACGGCAAAGATTAGTAATCTTGCTGCAGAATGATGGCGGGATATTAGTTCGCAATTTAGTTTGCAGATGCACAATATGGACATAGATAAAGTTCCATAGTTTAATCCGCCATTCTGCCTGTCAATTCTATAGACAGCCTCGTTCTAGTTCTCGGTGATTACCATACACATTGCATGGGCGTCTTATGACAACGGGCGCATAATGATAATCAATATATGGCAATATATGTGGATTCATGTTTGAAAGTCGATTCACTTTAATATCCGTGTTGAATGAATGAATGAAGTTTATTTCAGTACTGTAGGAGCAACATGGTACAAGAACATTTCTTACATGATATATACAAAAATTTAACGAAAATAAAATAAAACACCACCGCCACTACCAGGTATGGGAGGCCCTCCCCCACCACCGGCTCTACCAGGTATGGGAGCCCCTCCCCCACCACCGCCACTACCAGGTATGGAAGGCCCTCGCCCACCACCCCGACTGGCTACAGGTCACGTGATCGCCCTGAGGACGCCGACCCCCAAAGTCCGAATGAGGACCATCAACTGGAACAAAGTTCCCGAAGAGGCCTTCAACGGTGAGACACATAATATATGGCAGGTCAAAGGGTCAGACACATAGTATATGGCAGGTCAAAGGGTCAGACACGTAGCCCATTGCAGGTCAAAGAGTCAGACACATAGTACATGGCCGGTCAAAGGGTCAGACATTTCCCTTTCCTTCCTTCCATCCCTTCGTGGTCGTGACGTCACACCCTCATCCAGTGTATAAACCAAAGGTCTCGTCTCGCTCCAGATGTCACGAGTATCTGGCGCGAGGTCTGGTCCCTAAAGGATACGGTCCCTATCGACTTCCAGGCGATCGAGGATCTCTTCTGCCGCGTGGTTCCCACCGCTGGGGGCGCCACCGACCAAATGATCAACACCAAAAAGTCCTCTAAGGTGTGAGTTAACGCCCACAGACTCCCCTTCACACGCTACATCTTGTCCGGGTGTACATCTCTTATTGGAGTTGGTGACTGGAGACACCACAGGCCACCTGTGGAAATATGAAATATGTAGTTATATATTATATAATATAAATATATAATTCTAAATTCTTTATGTCCTCCCAGGGTATTTATAACAGGAATCGCATCCCATAAACAATTGATTGTCGAGCCAAAAGTATCGCCAAAGTGGCAGCCCTCGAGCTGTGTCATGGAGGGCCAAGGTGTATGCATCAATTGTAAATTATTGCCTTGTTATTTTCTTCAGATCTTACTTTTGGATGGCAAGCGAAGTATGAACGTGAACATCTTCCTGAGGCAGTTTAAGTCTCCCTCTGAGAAGATCGTGGACTGCATCAAGACCGGTCACGTGACCGAGGTGGGCGTGGCCAGGCTGGTGGCCTTGAAGAAGCTCCTCCCCACAGCAGATGAGGTGGGTAGATTGTTCTTGTGGCGCCACCTGCTGGACAAACATGTCTACGGCCACTAATGTTCAGATAAAACCAATAGGTTTGGTCTTGTTTAAGACTAACTTGTAAGCTGGGAATTGACGATTGTGTTTATTTCTCCTCTCACCAGGTGGCGCTACTGAAGTCATTTTCCGGTGACCCGAGTCAGTTGGGAGACGCGGAGAAGTTTTATCTCCAGCTGACGTCACTTCCTGCCTACGAGCGCAGACTGGATGGACTCACCCTCAGGGCCGAGTTTGACGTAAACTATGACGTCATTAAAGGTCAGATCCGGGTCATCATCACAGCCTGCGAAGCCCTTTTGAGACCTTCAAGCCTGACACACTTCCTGTGGCTCACTGTGCGGATTGGCAACTATATTAACCACGTGAGTACTCGTCAACTAATGAATAATTTGGTGTTTTACTTCTTGAGTTGCGTTCACTTTTTACAATGCAATACAATCGCTCAGCATGTTGGACGTTTCACCGAAGACCTCCGTTCTGTCTCTCGCAGGGTTGCTACTCTGGCGGCGCCCTGGGGCTTACACTGGAGTCTCTGCCGCTGCTGGCAGGAGTGAAGTCCAATAAGCCTCGGACCAACTTGATACACGTCATCGTGCAGATGGCTCAGCGAGCGGACAAGGATTTGATGGGCTTTGTGGACGAGCTGCTGAGAACACAAACAGAGGCTGCCAGGTAAACACTGAGTGGATACTCAGCCTAGAACACACACACACACACAGGCCGCCAGCCAGGTTAACACTGAGTGGATACTCTGCCTAAAACACAGACAAACACAGGCCGCCAGCCAGGTTAACACTGAGTGGATACTCAGCCTAGAACCCACACACATACACAGGCCGCCAGCCAGGTTAACACTGAGTGGATACTCTGCCTAGAACACACACACACACACAGGCCGCCAGCCAGGTTAACACTGAGTGGATACTCTGCCTAGAACACACACACACACACAGGCCGTCAGCCAGGTTAACACTGATTGGATAATCAGCCTGGAACATACACACACACAGGCCGCCAGCCAGATTAACACTGAGTGGATACTCAGCCTAGAACACACACACATACCCAGGCCGCCAGCCAGGTTAACACTGAGTGGATACTCTGCCTAGAACACACACATACCCAGGCCGCCAACCAGGTTAACACTGAGTGGATACTCAGCCTAGAACACACACACACACACACACACACACACAGGCCGCCAGTCAGGTTAACACTGAGTGGATACTCAGCCTAGAACACACACACATACCCAGGCCGCCAGCCAGGTTAACACTGAGTGGATACTCTGCCTAGAACACACACATACCCAGGCCGCCAACCAGGTTAACACTGAGTGGATACTCAGCCTAGAACACACACACACACACACACAGGCCGCCAGTCAGGTTAACACTGAGTGGATACTCAGCCTAGAACACACACACACAGGCCGCCAGCCAGGTTAACACTGAGTGGATACTCAGCCTAGAACACACACACACACACACACAGGCCGCCAGTCAGGTTAACACTGATTGAATACTCTGCCTAGAACACACACACATACCCAGGCCGCCAGCCAGGTTAACACTGTGGGCGAGCTGCTGGGACCCAATAGTGTTCAATATTGTTCAATATTGCGGATTTTGTGACACTCCATATAGCTGACCTTCGACGACCTCATGTCCTCTGATGCCCTTGCTGATTTTACTTAAATCTCTTGTAGGCTGAGCGTTGACGTCATCAAGTCAGATATCAAGGCCACCCAAACCGGCGTCCAGAAGTTGGCATCCTACGTAGACAACTGTGATGAAAAAATTCGGAATCAGTTTAAGCTATTTGTCGAGGTATCCTTTCGTCTCCGACCCGGAATAGAAAGCTATTAGTTCACCGTGTTTTACATTGTAATATCCACGGTACTCATATATCCTAGGGGGGTGGGGTGGGGGGGGGGCGCAAGGTTCCTCGCGTCCTCGGAAATGGGCTTTTCAATTCACCGTGAACTGGGAATGAGGAAAATAATTCTTCGTGAACTGGGAATGGGGTATTAGCCGACCGCCGTGATCAAGGATTTTCATTATTCGTGAACTGGGAATTTACATATTAAATAACCGTGAAGTGGGAAATCGTCAATTTAGTATCATATATCCGCCTTTCCATTGTATTCGGGGAGTTCTTCCTTTAATTCATCGTGATCTGGGTATACAGAAATTTATTCTTCGTGAATAAACATGAGGAACTGGGAACATGACCCCCCCCCCCCCCACCATCCTAATTAATCATATATTCAGTCATTTAAGGCTTAAAAATAAATAAATAAATAAATCCAGAGGCATGGGGATGGGTCTGACCCCCCCCCCCCCCCTCCCTCCACCACAAACAATTTTGGCGAGAATGCTCTGCTTCATTGGTACGCCAATTGTACGCCATCTGAACAACTCAAAATAATTGTGCTGCACAAGCACCCGCCCCCCACCCCCACCCCCCTCCGCTCACGGTCGTAACACCCGTCAGTTGGTAGCTTTATTAGGTACTTGCCACAGAAGCTCCCTCCCCCCCTCCACCTCCCACCCACATACTCCCCCTCACCAATGTGTCAGAGGGTAAGACTCACTCGTTGCCCTTTTCCCCGCTTATGAACGACAGAAAGCGATGGGGCAGTTGGACGAGCTGGCACGAGGCCTCACTGACATAGACACGCTCTCTGTGCGCCTGGCCAGACGTTACGGGGAAGATCCCCAAAAATTCAGCCTAGAAGACTGTTTCGGGTGGACAAAGACATGGTGTGTGCACATACAGCAGTGTCAGAGGGTGAGTGGTATATGGTATGTGGGGGGACATGAACGAGAACAATTTAAGTCGCAGACTTGTTTTATGTTACCACGCTAGGGATATTTTTAGACATAAAACAATGCGTAACTTTACATCTATTCGATAATATAAATACATCTTCTATGCATGTAGATAGATCTACAATGATCTAGTCTTGAAGATTATAAACTTCGGTAAGCACGACCGACGGTGGCGCCGCCGGGCGGTTAGATATACATAGTATTCATACTAACTGGTGTTTGTTATTAATGTAGCTCAATGTAACCTGTGTTAATCCTATGATTAAAGGAGCTAGAGGAGGAGAAGATTCGAACAAAGAGAGCTCAGAAGCGGCGAGACGAAAATAAAGGCAGAAAGAAGAAAAGAAAAGTCTTTGATATTAATGATCTTGTGTAAAAATAATAATAATATTAATAATAATAAAGCACATATAAAAATGTTTTTTGTATACGCTTGATTTATTTGCTATGTTATAGACAACACGTGAATGACCACCTCAAGTTATGTATCAAACGAACGGCACAAGTAAACACAGATTAAGGGGTGCTACGTATAAGAGAATGTCTAAAGAACACTACGTGACCGCATAATAAAAGAGGACTTAACCCATTGTTATTCGGTAATGTCTTTTAAGTACGTTAACTTGCGTAAAATCCATAGTAAAGTCCATATGCAACTTACAAACTGCATTACAGAAACATAATGTCGTAAAAGAGCAATGTTAAACATGGAATTGCAACTGCAAACAACCATGCATGACAATTAACGAGGCAAGGTAGCATTCTTCAGTTCAATTAACCATGTTAAGGCATAATGCTTCGGTCCATATAAGAACGGAATACTGAAGCATGCTGCAGTATAATAATGCTTCGGTTCACGTGGTAACTGAAGAATCAAGCATGTGACAGCCTAATGGTTCTCCCCCTGCGCTAGACACTAGACAGAGATTAGAACCTTACGGCACAATACTGTTCTCAACGTGGTAGTCCCTGGTCCAGACCTCAGGCTCCGGGACCCCCAGCCTCTTGGCCTCCACCCTCATCTCATCAAAGAACTCTGGCGTCGGCTTGGGCAACACCGGCATCAGCTGGCGGAGTAGCTTCTGACTGAAGTCCGTGGAACCCTGTGAGTCCTTGTCCATGGCCTCCAGAGCGGGATCCACCAGGGAATCCGGAAGACCGCACAACTTAACGATCTTATGCACCATCGCCTTGGGGTGGTCGCGGAGGTCCTCGTAGCGAATGGCGGGAATATGGAGTCCTTTCTTTCGCATCAGATCCATGTAGTGCGGCATGGCCATAGACAGGTAATAGCCGCACTCCAGCCCGGTGCCGGCTCTTGGCGTGAATCCCTTGAACACGACCGCCACCTGACCAGTGACCGATACATACCTGTAGATTAGGTTAGGAATCTGTAGCTCGATCAAATAGCACATCATCTTCAAGGAAGGAACGGCTTCGGCGAGTCGACGGAAGGACTGTCCCACTGCCACTGGATCCCGATACATGAAGAGAGGAATGGATTCTGGCATCGCCTCCTCTATCAGATCGGCGGCAGCAATAGTTGACGCCTTGGGCTTGATGACGTAGGCCAGGATCTTGTCCGGAAGGCTCCTGCAGGGCTTGCAGAGCACACGCAGCGTGTTCCGGATGAAAGCCAATCCCTCTCTCTTGTCAAACATCTTGTCGATTAAGACCAGTTTGCATGCGGCATTCAGGGGGTGAGGCTCGGAGAATGTGATGCAGCGGTTGGTGTGTTCAAAGATACCAGTCATCAGAGTGGACCCGACCCTACCCTGGTTATAGATGAAGATTACCTTGGTTCCCTCTTCTTCTATATCCTGAGCCAGTCGCAGCATCGACTTCAGCGGCATGGTGATGACTTTGTGGGCAGTTGCCCACTGTCCGTTGAACAGGAAGTTGTGGCAGGCTTTGTAGGCCGGCAAGGCGTCCTTCTTGCTCTCTATGAAGATGGCTTCCGTCGTCGTGATCTGCATGAGGCTGACCTCGTCACGAAGAACGTACTCCGGATGGACAAACTCCTCGTGGTAGAGTCCAAAGTTATGCCGTCCCGGACTACACACCAAATCCAACCGAAACTTGTAGGCGAATCCCATTTTATGGGCGGATGTTGCGTAGACGGCCTGGTGAGCTTTAATCTCCGCCGCTCGTCCCGTCAGCCACCAGTAGATGGCGCGCAGGACGGTCACGAAGCCGTTGAACAAGACAAACAACTGGTACCTTGACAGATTACAGAACATCCTCAGTTTCCGCTCCATGTTGTAGTTGGGTCGAGTGAAGGTGAATTTCTGAAAGCACAGATTCAGATTGACAAATAATAATTCCACCAAACGTTGAACTGTTGAATGTTCTAATTAACAAAAAGTTAACTGGAGTCCACCCGGTAAATCATACATTTTCCGTCACATGGAGGTCTTATGTAATAAATCTCGACTTTATAACTCTTTATGACTCTTAATTTAAAGTTACTATTACAACAAAAAGTAAACATTCATTGTGATCCAAATCTGGCGGAGAAAAAACGTGTGTACAGTGACGTTGATGTGCTGGTGACGTAACACGCATGAAGTAATCTCCGCCAGGGCGAGCGCCAACGACTAACTTTCGTTATTGGCCAGGATTCGCGACTGGCAGCGCCTCCTTGAGGCAGAGTGTTATACAGTGTTTACAGCTGTTCGAACAGCCGCGGCGCCTCACGTGATCTGACGGAACACCCCCGCCGCAAAATTTGTTGAAATAGTAATTTTAAACACATTGCACAATAAAGATTCCAAGCCACCTGATGTGGGTGTTCTTCATTCCGGGTGGTCGTAATTCCTCTAAATATGATATAGATGAGGTATATAACACGAGAACAGTAACAAGTGTAAGCAGAAATACCGCATTTAGGGAAAGATGCATAGACTGATATCCGCCTATTTTATGTTCATCACGCGAGCGAAATCTGTTAAATGAAAATGACCGTTACCACAAGTTTAATTATCTTTAGTATTACAGCTGGTCTCCTGACAACACAAGATATCCATTTGGGAGTACTGCTGAAGTTCTTACGTAGACCGATTGGCCAATATCGATGATTCAGTTCTAGGCATTGAAATCATGTTACTCTCAACAGCGGCTCGTGCTGGGTGTGAAGTTTAAACGCACTAGTACCATACAAGTTCCGAAGATCTCTGCTAAGCCTAATATGGTGACTCGTCTTTCGGGAGACGGGGAGGGGGGGGGGGAGTAGTCTATCGCTTTGCAGCATACGAGACAGGATAGCCGTTCATAACGATTATCATGTGTATAATTATCTACAATTTAAAAAACAAACACACGCGGATCGGCAGGAATAGCCATTTTGAACCTATACCAAGTTGATAGCGTTACGCATGACGGGTTCAAGGCAGAAAACGAATTGTGTCAAGGGATAATTGGCCAAACCTAAAGTCAGGGGCAAAAGAAAATAGCGTCCTAGCGTCTAAACAGACAAGGACAATGGCCAAGTGGTTAAGCCTCTTTGTGTAAGGTACCATTTAGGGCGGGAACTAGCTTTTTTAGCATGAATGTTTGTGGTTTGGCAACGAATAGAAAGAGAAAAGAAATATTTAACTGGATAAAGGACAAGAGATATGGCGTGTATTGCCTACAAGATACACACAGTGATGAAGTATCTGAAGCAAAATTTAAGGCAGACAGGGGCGGTGGAGGTATTTTTTGCTCAAACAATAGTGAGAACAGAGGGGTCGCAGTGTTGCTTCGAGAGTCAATTGACTATGAAATCCATGAGTTTGATTTGGATAAAGGGGCAACTATGGGATTATAGACACTGGTCACAGTTTATGGTCCAAATCAGGACCAACCAATACTCTACGAAATCCTCTACAATAAAATTGCGGTACATAATAAAGCTTCAACAATAGTCTGTGGCGATTGGAACCTTGTGATGGAATATGAATTGTCAGATGCCAGGGATTTACATGAAACGTGGCGACATCCGCATCCTAAAATTAGACAATATACCTGGACGAATCCACAAAGGAAGAGCCAACGAGCTCGCCTGGACTTCTTCCTCGTAAGCTTCGATGTTCAGAATCTGACGGTAGCAATTAATATAAGCCATGGTTTCATGACAAATCACTCTAACGTAACGTTTAGGGTTGATCTCAAAAATAATACTACAGGGGTCTTGGTTTTTGGAAATTAAACTCTTCGCTGCTGCACGATGTAACATATGTTGAAAAAATACGTCAATGTATCACAGAGAGTATAAGATATCCCAAATCATGTGGTGGTGAAGAAACTAACCCACAAATGTTGTTTGAGATGGTTAAAATGAACGTTAGGGGTGAAAGTATATCTTGTAGTTAATGCAACTGACGGAAAATGTCGATAAGTTAACGAGAGAAATAGAGTGTTGCTATGATGAGACAAAACAGGGGTTGGAAGACATCAGAAAAAATAAAACAGAAGGTATTCTGGTAAGGGCCAGAGTACAAGCTTACGTAGAAGGGGAAAAACCAACTAAATACTTCTTAGGCCTCAAGAGAAAGAATTTTGTTTCGAAGCAAATAAAGATGCTCCAATGCAATGGGAATGAAGTTAGAGATCCGGTAGAGATATTAGCCTACCCAAAACAGTATTTTCAAAACTTGTATGATGAAAAGCTTTCAAACGCCGACCTTCAGGGGAATGTTAAACACTTCTTAACTAAAGAAAATATTTGCCAACTAAACGAAGAACAGAAACTGTCATGCGAGGGGGCATCACTCTAGAGGAGCTGAGGGAGGTTGTTAAAACAATGAAACACAACAAGTCACCAGGCACCGACGGGCTGTCAGTGGAATTTTAGAAGGTGGAGGGATATTGGTGAAATTGTGATGGACAGTCTCAACTGCTCACCCCAAAGCGCACTATCAATAACTCAACGACAGGGAGTTATTACCGTTCTACCCAAAGGAAATAAACCAAAGGAGTATCTCAAAAATTGGCGACCCATATCTCTTCTGAATACAGACTATAACATTTTGGCTGGAGTTTTAGCGTTAAGGATGAAAAGAGTATTAAATGAGATACTAAGTTCAGATCAAATGGATTTCCTTAAGGGGCGCTTTATTGGGGAAAACACTAGATTAGTGTATGATATCATGCAATACCTAAGGGAACAAAATCGGACAGGATCACTTTTAATGATTGATTTTGAAAAAGCTTTCGATTCGATAGAATGGAAATATTTAACAGAGGTATTAAACGCATATAACTTTGGGGAATCATTAAAAAATTAGGGTCATATCACGTGTAAGAATGCGCATAGTTGTGTCATCAAGAATGGAATATTCTCTGATTTCTTTAGACTAGGTCGAGGTGGCCGACAGAGTGACCCCCTATCCCCATATCTTTTCCTCCTTGCAATTGAACCTATGGCAATGGCGGTGAAGAATATAACCCTAACATTAAAGGCATTCAGATCAGGGAATTTGTGCATAAATTGGGGCTGTTCGCTGACGACACTTTCGTACTTTGGGATGGAACAGAAATCTGGCTGCGGGAATTATTCGGCGTACTAATTAGATTTTATAAATGTTCTGGTTTAAGAGTAAATGTCGAAAAAACACAGGCTGTGCGGCTGGGACAAAAAGCTCAATTTAAAAGACTTATATATCCCAACCTCCAAGTAAATTCGTTCCAGAAATTCACCCTACTAGGAATCAAATTTGATAATGAGGCGGATAGCATTATTGAAGAGAACTAGGACCTCAAAACAGTAGAAGCGGACAAACTGCTACGCAGATATGGCAAGGGCACGCTATCACTCATTGGGAAAGTTACAATCCTCAAAACAGTAGCGTTACCTAAAATGGTACATATATGTCGGTCCTTCCAAACCCAAAGAAGAAGCAAATTATTATACTAGAAAATATGATTAGAAATTTCATTTGGGATGGGAAAAAGTATAGTTGTCTTTGGCCTACGACAATTATACTTTTTCCCATCCCAAATGCACATGTGTCCAAGTCTATATGAGCAGTACGCTATACAATACATAAAACACATAGCCCGATCATATCACTACTGCCTGCAACTACAGGACGATTGGGCCTTGAGCCTATGCCTGGGGCTTACAGTTCTGTGAGGGCCGAACAAGTGGGCCCTTGAACGACCTTGTAATATGACGCCCTGTGTACGGAAACTAGGAACGAGTACCGTCTATCTACCGTTTATCTACATTTAATGGATCCAAGGTGCAACTGAATACAGCGAGGAGCTGATGAATAAACCATATATCAAGTTCATGCTTAAAGGCTGGCAGAACTCTCCATGTAAACCTAGTAGCTAGCAGGGGGGGGACCTAGGAATTTGTCAAGGGGGGGGGGGGGGGGTTGCTCTCTGAAAACTTCCGACCGAGGGGTGTGCTCTCTGAAAAACTTGCGACGGGGGGAGGGCTTGGAAAACCCGACTTAAACAGTGTATGTTCAGTTTCCCAAGGGGGGGGGGGTGCTCTCTGAAAACTTGGGATTTTAACATGTATGTTAATATGTATGTTGTATGTTCTGGTTCCCAAGGGGGGAGGGGGCGGTTGCAACCCCCGTAACCCCCCCCCCCCTAGATCCGCCACTGGCTAGGATATCGAAATCAATGGATGTTGATTGTAAACTTTATTTCATTCTTTCTTTCTGTTACTTTATAATTATTGTCCCGTTGTGTAGCGTTTTGATACGAAAAACACGCGTAACGTTTAAAGCATACAGTATCGTCCATTTTTTTCAATGATTGTTGATCAAAATGTGAATTAATAAAGAGAGCGGGTAGGCTTTTGCTATATGTTGAACGATGTTGCGGCATAGTATTGTAGGTTACACACCTCCGTGAAGCTTCCTTCGGCCGAGGGTGGGAGAACGTTGGTATCAGGTTGGCCAAGGCCGAGCTTGTCGGCACGTCCCTCTCTCGGTGTTGTTGTTATTCACAAGCAAGATGGACATAGAATATGACAGTATATTATAAGTTCATTCTTACATGCAGGTCAGCAAGGTACTATAGGCAACGACCAACGGCAGAGTGACAGATAACTGCCCCTCTCGCAACCAGCTCATTTGCAAATTTATAGGTGGCGCCATCTAGGGGCTTGATATGTGATAAAGTGGCGCCATCTACTGACATCAAGTAAGATGTTTCTTTTAAAGAAAATTGCGTATAGATACGTTATCCATCAACCCACAAAAGAGCCATAATTAATTCTGAAGCTGCAACATTAATTTTCTAAATTGTTATGACAAAAATCTTTGCAGATATAGCGTCCCAACTTTCTTTACACTTCTCCCGGATCTTGTTCGATAAATCTCGGTGGCTTGTTCTGCCTGTTCATGATCCGGACATGACTTACATGATCCAGACATGACGTACATGATCCGGACATGACGTAATGATCCTGACATGATGTACATGATCCACACATGCCGTACAGGATCCGGACATGACGAACATGATCTGGACATGACGTACATGATCCGGAAATGCTGGACGCGGTGGTTCTGGCGGTGTGGCGATGGTCCTCGTCGGTGTGCGGACTGTCACTAACGCAGTACAGTCATCGTCTGACAGATGGTGATCAGACTTTGAGACATATCGCAATTACTCTTTGTTTCTCCTGTAGACCGTCCCTGCATCTCCTTGCATTTCAAATGTACGGCTTTTCAGTTGTTTGGTGACAGTTGCTTCTCGCCACTCTCCTTTTCCTGTTTGAAGTGGCTGCATTCTTGCCACATCACGAACGTTCAGCGGTTTCAAGTCATGTCGGCAATGGTTGGCGTTAGAATTCTAAGCCTTTAAAAACCATCTTTACTCCACGAGATCACGATCAGAATGAATTGATTGCCCCCCCCCCCCCCTCCCATTGATTGGGTCTCTGGCATCAGCCGTGTTGAACTGGTGGGGATTAGCGTTTTGGCCCTACTACCAAACCATCTCCGGACTGGACGTGACGCTTGGACGCGGTTTGGCGGCCGCATCGTGTCATCGGGATATATGGAATCGTCTCTCACATCCTGTTAATCGGAGTTTTCCATATGTTGTTAAGTGTGTGTGTGATTCGGGAATGGGCAAAGGGGTAAATGATTCAATTTGCCACCTATTTTGTACTCCCATACTTGCTTAGCGCTTTAGTTAAATGAAACAATTTATGTCGTATATCGCCTTGCGTTACGACCCATGTCTCCACCCCACCTCACAAAAACTACAAGGAAAAACAATGAAATAAAAATGGTGGGAAAGGGGCAAGGGTATATATTAGCTCAGCCCCCCCCCCCCCTGCACTCCTGGCCCCGTTGCTACCATGACTGTAACGAAATAACACTATGTAACTAAAGAAAGTAAAGAATGCCTGAGACAGATCTGGACCTGTTAATTTTGTTGGTCATGATATTCACTTTAATGGTACAGATTTGAGTACTAGCAAACTAAGCCTTATATCGACATATGATCAATTAATATACTGGAAATACTTGGCTTCCCTGCGAAACAGTGCAAGACATGTGTACATGAGCGAAAGATACTTACAAGATGTGTAAATTGATATTACGCAAAATAATTCAAATATATTAAGGCTCCATAATTATAACAACTTTTTATCTACAGCTTCAATTTTGCAGTAACTTTGCCGGAAAATGAAGGAGGCTAGGCAACATGGTTCGGTTCACGTGGTAACTGAATAATTAGGCATGTTACAGCGTAATGCTTCGTGCACGTGGTAAATGAAGAATTAGGCATGTTACAACGAGGAAAATGCGTTCATAGAGCGGGTTTGCCGGGAAAAAAGAGTAAACCGAGCTAGGGTTTGCATGGAACTGCTTGGACAGAGCGGGTCAACGGGCAAAAAATACCCCTTCCAAACGGATGTTGGCGGTAAAACGCCCCGACCGAGCGGACTTTGGCGATGAAAAAGGGGGCCCTTTACCGCGGAATCCCGCCAAAGCCAGCAATGTATTAAGTACCCCCGCCCCCCCCCTCCCCCCCCCCCGGGGGGGAAGGCAACCACCTAGGTTGTGGCCTTATCGTCGGCTGTCACCTGACTGTTGTTAACTGTAAAAATTGTCGTATGAATATTTAATATCAATATGACTTTGTTGCCGAATGTGACTTTATACGAAAATTCGTAAATTCAATTTGTCGCTGTCGTATTGCACAATGATATATGCCGGTCGGTTTCGGTCAGTTTCGGTTTAATTAACAATGTACCGGTTTGACGGGCTTGACAACGACAAGTTGCTAACTGACTCTGAGTCTCTGTGACAGACTACCACTACCCCCTGAGGGGGGGGGGACCATTAAACCAATCTGGTGGGGCACGGGTCCCTGATCCCCCCACCCCTCCGCCCCCCGTGATTAAACAGATACCTCAATAGAGCGGACAGGAAAGACATGAAAACATGACATGAAACACTGATATTTTGCTGAAAAGTTTGAACGACCGAACGGGGGGTGGGGGGTAACCAGGAGCGGAGTGGTACAAAACGCCTACCTTAAGCAAGATGCGCCATATTTATTCCTGTTCTGTGCATTTTTTTACGTTCATGATACATCAATTTCTTTGTAAATATTAATCGTAAGGCGTGGAAAACAAAAAGGTAAAATTTTATTTTGGGGGGTTTGGCACCACATCGGTAGCAAAACGTCCGGTTTATAAAAAAAGTCATGATATAGATGAATAATATATATATGAGCAGCTTTAAGCAATTCTATTATGTTCTATTATGATAAACATTAATAAAGTAGGCGAATTTTCGTTTTATGTGTTAAACAAGAAATATATTTTTAATAACAGAATTGACAGAATAATCTGGTAGGTGGTTTGCACTAAAATAAAGTAGGTATTTTGCCCCCCCCCCCCCCCCCCCCATTGGACAACAGTAATGTGTTTTTAGCCTAGTCCGCCTTTATGTAAAAATCGCAGACACATCGTTACAGCTTATAATATGGTTATTGTGACTGACCACCTGGAAATCAGACCTGATTCATGATGTCGGCTATTGTGAGCCAATAATTCTCGAACAATTTTACAACAAAGGAGATCATAATAGGAAATTGTCAATGTTATACTTATTTTCGCATAACTCGACCCCACGCCTGCAGCAGACGTTCGGCTATGATCACGTGACACGTGTGCCTCACTCAGTCTTCCGGAACATGCGCGCCTGAACTATTTTGGGCATAGGCGTATTACCCAGCCTGGGCGTCTTGCCCCACCCTACCCTACATAGAGCGGGTTTGCCGGAAAAGAACATAAATCAAGCGAGACTGTAGGGAACGGCGACATAGATAACAAATCAATTGCAAATCTTTCCGAGTAGATTTTAAAGGTAAAAATAGCATTTTATTACCCCCCCCCCCCCCCCCCCCCCAAACCAAAAGCCTACAGCATGTTTTCCCACCAGCGTACAAACGAGGTACGCACTGGACATTAAAGTAAATGTCACATATAATTTGAATTCAAAGTAACATTGTGCAACATTGTAACAATGCTAAATTTAGCCCGTCTCAGGCATGCCCCCCCCCCCACCCCCCGCCCCTCTCGCCCTTTTTTCAGGAAGAACGCCGTTTTTCACTGCCTCATTTTGTCGCTCTGATGCGTGGACCTATCCTCCGGTCGTCAATTTGGTGTAGCCCTCGGTCGCAATCCCCCCCCCCCCTCCACCCCTTTAAGCAATGGACGGATTAACCCGTCTCGTTTCTGCATTCAGTGCCGGGTCCAGACTTTAAGGGGTGGGGAGGCCTGGTAGCAGAGACTTTGTAAATTGTACTATACGATCTCTGCTCACAGCTAAAATAGAGCTGAGTTTCTGACTGCTAAAGTACGCACTACGCACTACGATCGTTTTCGCTGCGACGACCCTTGCTGTAAATGTCCTTTGTGAAACGACGTTTCAGCACTTATACGAGCGGAATAACTATACATTAAAGACATAATTATGTCCAGTGCCGCGCATTATGCCAAACAAATATGACTAACGCGAAAGCCAGTGCAGGGCGAAAGCAGAGCAGTGAAAACACCTTTTTGTGCGATGTTAAAAGCGACGTAATTCGGCCTATCTATTTTAGTTCGCGCCACACAATGACGAGTGACGTCACAATAACCGTCATGGCAACCGATACAATGTTGAAGGGAAACATGCGTAAATACCCCGTAGTTGATCGAGTAATTTTTGCAAGATTAGCTGCTTGGATTGATTTTTCTCTCCATCTTGATCGATATAAGATGATTTTCACTGTGACAGCCCTTGCTTTTCATGCCCTTTGTAAAAAGGCGTTTCAGCAGGTATGTATGATAGCGATCAATATGAGTTATATCGCTATTGATTGAAAAAGATTCCCTGCCCTTTTTAACTTTTTATTTAGATGTCTAAGATGTTTAAACGAGGAAAGTGATCAACAGTGATTGAAAGGAAAACAGATTCTCTGGCCTTGTTTACTTTTCATTTAGATTTATTACGACATGATGACATGTAACCATAATGCTGTGGCTCAAATAATATTAATAGTATCAAAAACGTTATGTGTAAGTAAAGTAACGAGCTTTCATTGAACAGAAATATATATATATTCATAATAGATATACGTTCACATTTATTTAACCAATGTGGTTAACCTGTGCGCCGTTCGATAGCGTGCGTTATTTGGTGTTGTTTATTCACTGTCTCAGCCACCAGAGATCCCTAATGTCGCCTCTCTGCTGAGCATCCTCAAGACGCTTCAAGACATCGAACCGACAGCCGAACTCAGGTAAGAACAATTTTACTGAACTGTAGAAGTCCAGCTCGTAAATTCTGTAATTATTCCATAAAATAATTTAATTCACCCATTGAGGAATAAATTAACATTGAAGCAATTTGCGTGGCTAGGTAACATGGCTCACATTTTGGTACGTGCAGCAAATTTAAGTCACCAGAAAATATTAAGATGTCTGTGTATACTCTGGCAATAACTGAACGGTCCAAGTCGTAATTTTCGCGCCAACTAACCTGGATGTAATTAGTTATTAATTCTGCATATTGTGAACAGCGACGATTTTTCTAAATGGTTAAATCACTCTTAACTTTTGAGAAAAGAGGTAAAAAGCACGTAATCAATGCGATGAATTTATTATGTGTGGCATACAATTTAACCCTGCGATGTTTAAGTACCGGGGTTTTTAAGAAATATTGTGTCTTGTGTGCAGCGAACCAGCTTATACAAGAAATCACGAAACGTTAAATGATCAATTCTGAATATTTCTTGAAATTTTGCACCGCATCGTGTTGACAACTTTGCAAATCATTGTTTAGGTTATTTCACTGTGAGGCGCCGCTGTATGTGCAATGCATTCTGGGTATTATTTCTGTCTTTGCAAGATGTCAAGATGGCGTTTTGCGTGACAACATTTTCTGCAAACAATTAAACATACGATGTTATCATCTATGCAACGGCAGATTTATATCTTTTGGATGCAATTTAGACACAGTCATATACGCCAGTGAAACGTTAATATAATCGTGTAACTTTGGCAATGTTTTGGTGCTAAAAGCACACTTACAAAACACGACACGTCTTAGAGAACAAAGGGTTCAAAGAAATATTAGCAATCGTGTCCGCCGTAAATACAAGCCCCGCGCCATTTTTCCTCTGGCATGGAAATGGATAGCAAATAAAAGCTTGGGTAAATTTAAAGGACTAATCTTACTAATTCTTTTAAAGATCATACGTGTTATGCCATTATCCTGAAAGTATTCTGTTTATTTTCGTAGAGAAATGTAAGATAACACTAAAATATTTCCCAGAACTCTGCGCCAGTCTTGGTTTTTCCAAGATGATATTGCGAAGTCAAGCCATAACGGCAAAGATTAGTAATCTTGCTGCAGCATGATGGCGGGATATTAGTTCGCAATTTAGTTTGCAGATGCACAATATGGACATAGATAAAGTTCCATAGTTTAATCCGGCATTCTGCCTGTCAATTCTATAGACAGCCTCGTTCTAGTTCTCGGTGCTTACCATACACATTGCATGGGCGTCTTATGACAACGGGCGCATAATGATAATCAATATATAGCAATATATGTGGATTCATGTTTGAAAGTCGATTGACTTTAATATCCGTGTTGAATGAATGAATGAAGTTTATTTCAGTACTTTAGGAGCAACATGGTACAAGAACAGTTCTTACATGATATATACAATAATTTAATGAAAATAATACAAAACACATTCGTAATCAAAGATTACGTCCCGCCGCACATTTGAATAATTAAATTTAAATTTAAACCTACGGGAAGGATAGTTCGCGTAAAGTGGCAACGCTTCTTTCGTCCGAAAAATATTTAGTTCAGGGAAATCGAGTAGAAAAAACTTATGACAAAGACAAAGTAAGAAGACGAAGTTAATACTTCCATATTCCTTAAGTAAACGGGGTAAGAAAAAATCAGTCAAGGGCAGCGCACTACACCCAGATTTTGCCTTTCTCGCTGGTGTCGCCACACACACTATACAAGGCGAACGTGCCCCATCGCCGTAGGGCAAACTGGCCCCACGAGTAATTTTAGTTTGACTACGTTTCACACAAAACCTAAACGGATTATATGGGTTAACTAAATGTCACTATATACAGGATTGCCTGTACTTTTGAATGATATATATATAATATCTCTTGTCTACACCGCATATGTAGCAAATTCAACAAAATCTACGAGCGAAAAATTGACTAACGCAGTATGATTTTGATGTATTTGTTTCTACTCGCGAGATAGTTTAACGGACAACCCCTGTTTTCTCTGCGCACGCGCGGCACGAATCAAGTGACCTGCTTTTGTCAGCTGGTCGAAAATTACGTAAGCGAATAACACAATAATCGAGGTGGCCGGACTTACCCCGGGGGCGAACTAGCCCCGGTCTCCCCTATAGTGGGCTTATCAGTAAAAAGTGGTATTCATATTTTACTTGGTATTTCCCGTGTTTTTCACAATATTTACAAACCCTTATGGTGGTACATTTATATGCCTTCCAGGTAGTTCATGTTCACTACATCTAAATCTCGACAACACGATTCTGTGCTTCACAATACTCACACAGTCTATGTAACATTCAATTATAATACCAGATTTTAATTCTAGTGCTTCGAAGCTTACTATTTGAACACATTTCCGAGTACCACTCTTGCTGTCCGAGTTCCTTGAGTCTTTGCTTTGCTTCGCATAAAGAGGTATATGTTGGTTACAGAGACATGCTACAGGTTGGTTGCAGAGACGTGCTATATGTTGATTACAGAGGCGTGGTATATGTTGTTGTTACAGAGACGGGGTATATATTGGTTACAGAGACGTGGTATATGTTGGTTACAGAGACGTGGTACATGTTGGTTACAGAGACGTGGCATATGTTGGTTACAGAGACGTGGTATATGTTGGTTATAGAGACGTGGCATATGTTGGTTACAGAGACGTGGTATATGTTGGTTACAGAGACGTGGTATATGTTGGCTACAGAGACGTGGTATATGTTGGATACAGAGACGTGGTATATGTTGGTTACAGAGACGTGGTATGGACAGCTATCCAGACCCACGTAGAGCAGATGCCCAATCAGCGGCAGCGGCAGGCCAAGAATGCTATCGCCAAAGTCAGAGATTTTGGTACGCCGGGAGACGACCTAGACGACCTTGACAATCCTGCAAATGACCTATATGATCCAGGAAATGACCTTGACAATGCAGGAAATGACCTTGACAATGCAGGAAATGACCTTGGCAATCTAGAAGATGATACTGACATTTCAAAAGATGTCAGTCATGCTGAGGCAGCTGTTATCGGTCCAGACAATTCGGACCCGACTACTGGTATGGAATCATCTCCACAGCCAAGTCAAATAGACAGTACCACGCCTCCCCCAACACCACCTATGGCAGGTATGGGGGCCCCTCCCAAACCACCGCCACTACCAGGTATGGGAGCCCCTCCCCCACCACCACTACCAGGCATGGGGTCCCCTCCCCCACCACCACCACTACCAGGTACGGGAGGCCCTCCCCCACCACCGCCACTACCAGGTATGGGAGCCCCTCCCCCACCACCACTACCAGGTATAGGAGCCCCTCCCCCACCACCGGCACTACCAGGCATGGGGTCCCCTCCCCCACCACCGCCACTACCAGGTATAGGAGCCCCTCCCCCACCACCGCCACTACCAGGTATGGGAGGCCCTCCCCCACCACCGGCTCTACCAGGTATGGGAGCCCCTCCCCCACCACCGCCACTACCAGGTATGGGAGGCCCTCCCCCACCACCGCCACTACCAGGTATGGGAGCCCCTCCCCCACCGCCGCCACTACCAGGTATGGGAGCCCCTCCCCCACCACCGCAACTACCAGGTATGGGAGGCCCTCCCCCACCACCGGCTCTACCAGGTATGGGAGCCCCTCCCCCACCACCGCCACTACCAGGTATGGGAGGCCCTCCCCCACCACCCCCACTAGGGCTAGGCCACCCTGCGGCCGGCCTGACTACATGTCGCGTGATCGCCCTGAGGACGCCGACCCCCAAAGTCCGAATGAGGACCATCAACTGGAGCAAAGTTCCCGAAGAGGCCTTCAACGGTGAGACACATAATATATGGCAGGTCAAAGGGTCAGACACATAGTATATGGCAGGTCAAAGGGTCAGACACGTAGCCCATTGCAGGTCAAAGAGTCAGACACATAGTACATGGCCGGTCAAAGGGTCAGACATTTCCCTTTCCTTCCTTCCATCCCTTCGTGGTCGTGACGTCACACCCTCATCCAGTGCATAAACCAAAGGTCTCGTCTCGCTCCAGATGTCACGAGTATCTGGCGCGAGGTCTGGTCCCTCAAGGATCCGGTCCCTATCGACTTCCAGGCGATCGAGGATCTCTTCTGCCGCGTGGTTCCACCGCTGGGGGCGCCACCGACCAAATGATCAACAGCAAAAAGTCCTCTAAGGTGAGAGTTAACGCCCACAGACTCCCCTTCACACGCTACATCTTGTCCGGGTGTACATCTCTTATTGGAGTTGGTTGCTGGAGACACCACAGGCCACCGAAATATGACATATATAATTATATATTATATAATGTATAATATATAATTCTAAATTCTTTATGTCCTCTCAGGGTATTTATAACACGCATCGCATCCCATAAACAATTGACTGTCGAGCCAAAAGTATCGCCAAAGTGGCAGCCCTCGAGCTGTGTCACGAAGGGTCAAAGTGTATGCATCAATTTGTAAATTATTGCCTTGTTATTTCCTTCAGATCTTACTTTTGGATGGCAAGCGAAGTATGAACGTGAACATCTTCCTGAGGCAGTTTAAGTCTCCCTCTGAGAAGATCGTGGACTGCATCAAGACTGGTCACGTGACCGAGGTGGGCGTGGTCAGGCTGGTGGCCTTGAAGAAGCTCCTCCCCACAGCAGATGAGGTGGGTAGATTGTCCTTGTGGCGCCACCTGCTGTACAAACATGTCTACGGCCACTAATGTTCAGATAAAACCAATAGGTTTGGTCTTGTTTAAGACTAACTTGTTAGCTGGGAATTGACGATTGTGTTTATTTCTCTTCTCACCAGGTGGCGCTACTGAAGTCCTTTTCCGGTGACCCGAGTCAGTTGGGAGACGCGGAGAAGTTTTATCTCCAGCTGACGTCACTTCCTGCCTACGAGCGCAGACTGGATGGACTCATCCTCAGGGCCGAGTTTGACGTAAACTATGACGTCATTAGAGATCAGATCCGGGTCATCATCACAGCCTGCGAAGCCCTTTTGAGACCTTCAAGCCAGACACACTTCCTGTGGCTCACTGTGCGGATTGGCAACTATATTAACCACGTGAGTACTCGTCAACTAATGAATAATTTGGTTTTACTTCTTGAGTTGCGTTCACTTCTTACAATGCAATACAATCGCTCAACATGTTGGACGTTTCACCGCTGGGTGTCTCTCGATGAAGACCTCCGTTCTGTCTCTCGTAGGGTTGCTACTCTGGCGGCGCCCTGGGGCTTACACTGGAGTCTCTGCCGCTGCTGGCAGGAGTGAAGTCCAATAAGCCCCGGACCAACTTCATACACGTCATCGTGCAGATGGCTCAGCGAGCGGACGGGGATTTGATGGGCTTTGTGGACGAACTGCTGAGAACACAAACAGAGGCTGCCAGGTAAACACTGAGTGGATACTCTGCCTAGAACACACACACATACACAGGCCGCCAGCCAGGTTAACACTGAGTGGATACTCTGCCTAAAACACATACACCCATACACAGGCCGCCAGCCAGGTTAACACTGAGTGGATACGCTGCCTAGAACACACACAAACACAGGCCGCCAGCCAGGTTAACACTGAGTGGATACTCAGCCTAGAACACACACACACACAGGCCGCCAGCCAGGTTAACACTGAGTGGATACTCAGCCTAGAACACATACAAACACACAGGCCGCCAGCCAGGTTAACACTGAGTGGATACTCAGCCTAGAACACACACACACACAGGCCGCCAGCCAGGTTAACACTGAGTGGATACTCAGCCTAGAACACACACACACACAGGCCGCCAGCCAGGTTAACACTGAGTGGATACTCAGCCTAGAACACACACACACACAGGCCGCCAGCCAGGTTAACACTGAGTGGATACTCTGCCTAGAACACACACACACACAGGCCGCCAGCCAGGTTAACACTGATTGGATACTCAGCCTAGAACACACACACACACACAGGTCGCCAGCCAGGTTAACACTGAGTGGATACTCAGCCTAGAACACACACACACACAGGCCGCCAGCCAGGTTAACACTGAGTGGATACTCTGCCTAGAACACACACACACACACAGGCCGCCAGCCAGGTTAACACTGATTGGATACTCAGCCTGGAACACACACACACACACAGGCCGCCAGCCAGGTTAACACTGAGTGGATACTCAGCCTAAAACACACACACATACCCAGGCCGCCAGCCAGGTTAACACTGAGTGGATACTCTGCCTAGAACACACACATACCCAGGCCGCCAACCAGGTTAACACTGAGTGGATACTCAGCCTAGAACACACACACACACACACACACACACACAGGCCGCCAGTCAGGTTAACACTGAGTGGATACTCAGCCTAGAACACACACACATACCCAGGCCGCCAGCCAGGTTAACACTGAGTGGATACTCTGCCTAGAACACACACATACCCAGGCCGCCAACCAGGTTAACACTGAGTGGATACTCAGCCTAGAACACACACACACACACACACACAGGCCGCCAGTCAGGTTAACACTGAGTGGATACTCAGCCTAGAACACACACACACAGGCCGCCAGCCAGGTTAACACTGAGTGGATACTCAGCCTAGAACACACACACACACACAGGCCGCCAGTCAGGTTAACACTGAGTGGATACTCAGCCTAGAACACACACACATACCCAGGCCGCCAGCCAGGTTAACACTGAGTGGATACTCAGCCTAGAACACACACACACACACAGGCCGCCAGTCAGGTTAACACTGAGTGGATACTCAGCCTAGAACACACACACATACCCAGGCCGCCAGCCAGGTTAACACTGAGTGGATACTCAGCCTAGAACACACACACACACACAGGCCGCCAGTCAGGTTAACACTGAGTGGATACTCAGCCTAGAACACACACACATACCCAGGCCGCCAGTCAGGTTAACACTGAGTGGATACTCAGCCTAGAACACACACACATACCCAGGCCGCCAGCCAGGTTAACACTGTGGGCGAGCTGCTGGGACCCAATAGTGTCCAATATTGTTCAATATTGCGGATTTTGTGACACTCCATATAGCTGACCTTCGACGACCTCATGTCCTCTGATGCCCTTGCTGATTTTACTTAAATCTCTTGTAGGCTGAGCGTTGACGTCATCAAGTCAGATATCAAGGCCACCCAAACCGGCGTCCAGAAGTTGGCATCCTACGTAGACAACTGTGATGAAAAAATTCGGAATCAGTTTAAGCCATTTGTCGAGGTATCCTTCGGTCTCCGACCGGAATAGAAAGCTATTAGTTCACCGTGTTTTACATTGTAATATCCACGGTACTCATATCCTAGGGGGGTGGGGGGGGGGCGCAAGGTTCCTCGCGTCCTCGGGAATGGGCTTTTCAATTCACCGTGAACTGGGAATGAGGAAAATAATTCTTCGTGAACTGGGAATGGGGTATAAGCCGACCGCCGTGATCAAGGATTTTCATTATTCGTGAACTGGGAATTTACATATTAAATAACCGTGAAGTGGGAAATCGTCAATTTAGTATCATATATCCGCCTTTCCATTGTATTCGGGGAGTTCTTCCTTTAATTCATCGTGATCTGGGTATACAGAAATTTATTCTTCGTGAATAAACATGAGGAACTGGGAACATGACCCCCCCACCATCCTAATTACTCATATATTCAGTCATTTAAGGCTTGAAAATAAATAAATAAATAAATCCAGAGGCATGAGGATGGGTCTGCCCCCCCCCCCCCCCACCCCCCCCCCACTCCCTCCGCCACAAACAATTTTGGCGAGAATGCTCTGTTCATTGGTACGCCAATTGTACGCCATCTGAACAACTCAAAATAATTGTGCTGCACAAGCACCCGCCCCGCCCCCCCCCCCCCACCCCCACCCCCCTCCGCTCACGGTCGTAACACCCGTCAGTTGGTAGCTTTATTAGGTACTTGCCACATAAGCTCCCCCCCCCCCCTCCTCCACCTCCCACCCACATACTCCCCTTCACCAATGTGTCAGAGGGTAAGACTCACTCGTTGCCCTTTTCCCCGCTTATGAACGACAGAAAGCGATGGGGCAGTTGGACGAGCTGGCACGAGGCCTCACTGACATAGACACGCTCTCTGTGCGCCTGGCCAGACGTTACGGGGAAGATCCCCAAAAATTCAGCCTAGAGGACTGTTTCGGGTGGACAAAGACATGGTGTGTGCACATACAGCAGTGTCAGAGGGTGAGTGGTATATGGTGTGGGGGGACATGAACGAGAACAATTTAAGTCGCAGACCTGTTTTATGTTACCACGCTAGGGATATTTTTAGACATAAAACAATGCGTAACTTTACATCTATTCGATAATATAAATACATCTTCTATGCATGTAGATAGATCTACAATGATCTAGTCTTGAAGATTATAAACTGCGGTAAGCACGACCGACGGTGGCGCCGCCGGGCGGTTATATATACATAGTAATCATACTAACTGGTGTTTGTGATAAATTTAGCTCAATGTAACCTGTGTTAATCCTATGATTAAAGGAGCTAGAGGAGGAGAAGATTCGAACAAAGAGAGCCCAGAAGCGGCGAGACGAAAATAAAGGCAGAAAGAAAAAAAAAAAAGTCTTTGATATTAATGATCTTGTGTAAAAATAATAATAATATTAATAATAATAAAGCACATATAAAAATGTTTTTTGTATACGCTTGATTTATTTGCTATGTTATAGACAACACGTGAATGACCACCTCAAGTTATGTATCAAACGAACGGCACAAGTAAACACAGATTAAGGGGTGCTACGTATAAGAGAATGTCTAAAGAACACTACGTGACCGCATAATAAAAGAGGACTTAACCCATTGTTATTCGGTAATGTCTTTTAAGTACGTTAACTTGCGTAAAATCCATAGTAAAGTCCATATGCAACTTACAAACTGCATTACAGAAACATGATGTCGTAAAAGAGCAATGTTAAACATGGAATTGCAACTGCAAACAACCATGCATGACAATTAACGAGGCAAGGTAGCATTCTTCAGTTCAATTAACCATGTTAAGGCATAATGCTTCGGTCCATATAAGAACGGAATACTGAAGCGTGTTACAGCATAATAATGCTTCGGTTCACGTGGTAACTGAAGAATCAAGCATGTGACAGCATAATGGTTCTCCCCCTGCGCTAGACACTAGACAGAGATTAGAACCTTACGGCACAATACTGTTCTCAACGTGGTAGTCCCTGGTCCAGACCTCAGGCTCCGGGACCCCCAGCCTCTTGGCCTCCACCCTCATCTCATCAAAGAACTCTGGCGTCGGCTTGGGCAACACCGGCATCAGCTGGCGGAGTAGCTTCTGACTGAAGTCCGTGGCACCCTGTGAGTCCTTGTCCATGGCCTCCAGAGCGGGATCCACCAGGGAATCCGGAAGACCGCACAACTTAAAGATCTTATGCACCATCGCCTTGGGGTGGTCGCGGAGGTCCTCGTAGCGAATGGCGGGAATATGGAGTCCCTTCTTTCGCATCAGATCCATGTAGTGCAGCATGGCCATAGACAGGTAATAGCCGCACTCCAGCCCGGTGCCGGCTCTTGGCGTGAATCCCTTGAACACGACCGCCACCTGACCAGTGACCGATACATACCTGTAGATTAGGTTAGGAATCTGTAGCTCGATCAAATAGCACATCATCTTCAAGGAAGGAACGGCTTCGGCGAGTCGACGGAAGGACTGTCCCACTGCCACTGGATCCCGATACATGAAGAGAGGAATGGATTCTGGCATCGCCTCCTTTATCAGATCGGCGGCAGCAATAGTTGACGCCTTGGGCTTGATGACGTAGGCCAGGATCTTGTCCGGAAGGCTCCTGCAGGGCTTGCAGAGCACACGCAGCGTGTTCCGGATGAAAGCCAATCCCTCTCTCTTGTCAAACATCTTGTCGATTAAGACCAGTTTGCATGCGGCATTCAGGGGGTGAGGCTCGGAGAATGTGATGCAGCGGTTGGTGTGTTCAAAGATACCAGTCATCAGAGTGGACCCGACCCTACCCTGGTTATAGATGAAGATGAGCTTGGTTCCCTCTTCTTCTATATCCTGAGCCAGTCGCAGCATCGACTTCAGCGGCATGGTGATGACTTTGTGGGCAGTTGCCCACTGTCCGTTGAACAGGAAGTTGTGGCAGGCTTTGTAGGCCGGCAAGGCGTCCTTCTTGCTCTCTATGAAGATGGCTTCCGTCGTCGTGATCTGCATGAGGCTGACCTCGTCACGAAGAACGTACTCCGGATGGATAAACTCCTCGTGGTAGAGTCCAAAGTTATGCCGTCCCGGACTACACACCAAATCCAACCGAAACTTGTAGGCGAATCCCATTTTATGGGCGGATGTTGCGTAAACGGCCTGGTGAGCTTTAATCTCCGCCGCTCGTCCCGTCAGCCACCAGTAGATGGCGCGCAGGACGGTCACGAGGCCGTTGAACAAGACAAACAACTGGTACCTTGACAGATTACAGAACATCCTCAGTTTCCGCTCCATGTTGTAGTTGGGTCGAGTGAAGGTGAATTTCTGAAAGCACAGATTCAGATTGACAAATAATAATTCCACCAAACGTTGAACTGTTGAATGTTCTAATTAACAAAAAGTGAACTGGAGTCCACCCGGTAAATCATACATTTTCCGTCACATAGAGGTCTTATGTAATAAATCTCGACTTTATAACTCTTTATGACTCTTAATTTAAAGTTACTATTACAACAAAAAGTAAACATTCATTGTGATCCAAATCTGGCGGAGAAAAAACGTGTGTACAGTGACGTTGATGTGCTGGTGACGTAACACGCATGAAGTAATCTCCGCCAGGGCGAGCGCCAACGACTAACTTTCGTTATTGGGCAGGATTCGCGACTGGCAGCGCCTCCTTGAGGCAGAGTGTTATACAGTGTTTACAGCTGTTCGAACAGCCGCGGCGCCTCACGTGATCTGACGGAACACCCCCGCCGCAAAATTTGTTGAAATAGTAACTTTAAACACATTGCACAATAAAGATTCCAAGCCACCTGATGTGGGTGTTCGTCATTCCGGGTGGTCGTAATTCCTCTAAATATGATATAGATGAGGTATATAACACGAGAACAGTAACAAGTGTAAGCAGAAATACCGCATTTAGGGAAAGATGCATAGACATATATCCGCCTATTTTATGTTCATCACGCGAGCGAAATCTGTTAAATGAAAATGACCGTTACTACAAGTTCAATTATCTTTAGTATTACAGCTGGTCTCCTGACAACACAAGATATCCATTTGGGAGTACTGCTGAAGTTCTTACGTAGACCGATTGGCCAATGTCGATGATTCAGTTCTAGGCATTGAAATCATGTTACTCTCAACAGCGGCTCGTGCTGGGTGTGAAGTTTAAACGCACTAGTACCATACAAGTTCCGAAGATCACTGCTAGGCCTAATATGGTGACTCGTCTTTCGGGAGATGGGGGGGGGGTAGTCTATCGCTTTGCAGCATACGAGACAGGATAGCCGTTCATAACGATTATCATGTGTATAATTATCTACAATTTAAAAAACAAACACACGCGGATCGGCAGGAATAGCCATTTTGAACCTATACCAAGTTGATAGCGTTACGCATGACGGTTTCAACGCAGAAAACGAATTGTGTCAAGGGATAATTGGCCAAACCTAAAGTCAGGGGCAAAAGAAAATAGCGTCCTAGCGTCTAAACAGACAAGGACAATGGCCAAGTGGTTAAGCCTCTTTGTGTAAGGGACCATTAGGGCGGGAACTACCTTTTTTAGCATGAATGTTTGTGGTTTGGCAACGAATAGAAAGAGAAAAGAAATATTTAACTGGATAAGGGACAAGAGATATGACGTGTATTGCCTACAAGATACACACAGTGATGAAGTATCTGAAGCAAAATTTAAGGCAGACAGGGGCGGTGGAGGTATTTTTTGCTCAAACAATAGTGAGAACAGAGGGGTCGCAGTGTTGCTTCGAGAGTCAATTGACTATGAAATCCATGAGTTTGAGTTGGATAAAGGGGCAACTATGGGATTATAGACACTGGTCACAGTTTATGGTCCAAATCAGGACCAACCAATACTCTACGAAAGCCTCTACGATAAAATAGCGGTATATAATAAAGCTTCAACAATAGTCTGTGGCGATTGGAACCTTGTGATGGAATATGAATTGTCAGATGCAATGGATTTACATGATACGTGGCGACATCCGCATCCTAAAATGAGACAATATACCTGGACGAATCCACAAAGGAAGAGCCAACGAGCTCGCCTGGACTTCTTCCTCGTAAGCTTCGATGTTCAGAATCTGACGGTAGCAATTAATATAAGCCATGGTTTCATGACAAATCACTCTAACGTAACGATTAGGGTTGATCTCAAAAATAATACTACAGGGGTCTTGGTTTTTGGAAATTAAACTCTTCGCTGCTGCACGATGTAACATATGTTGAAAAAATACGTCAATGTATCACAGAGAGTATAAGATATCCCAAATCATGTGGTGGTGAAGAAACTAACCCACAAATGTTGTTTGAGATGGTTAAAATGAACGTTAGGGGTCAAAGTATATCTTGTAGTTAATGCAACTGACGGAAAATATCGATAAGTTAACGAGAGAAATAGAGTGTTGCTATGATGAGACAAGTCAGGGGTTGGAAGACATCAGAAAAAATAAAACAGACAGTATTCTGGTAAGGGCCAGAGTACAAGCTTACGTAGAAGGAGAAAAACCAACTAAATACTTCTTAGGCCTCAAGAGAAAGAATTTTGTTTCGAAGCAAATAAAGATGCTCCAATGCAATGGGAATGAAGTTAGAGATCCGGTAGAGATATTAGCCTACCCAAAACAGTATTTTCAAAACTTGTATGATGAAAAGCTTTCAAACGCCGACCTTCAGGGGAATGTTAAACACTTCTTAACTAAAGAAAATATTTGCCAACTAAACGAAGAACAGAAACTGTCATGCGAGGGGAGCATCACTCTAGAGGAGCTGAGAGAGGTTGTTAAAACAATGAAACACAACAAGTCACCAGGCACCGATGGGCTGTCAGTGGAATTTTAGAAGGTGGAGGGATATTGGTCAAATTGGGATGAACAGTCTCAACTGCTCACCCCAAAGCGCACTATCAATAACTCAACGACAGGGAGTTATTACCGTTCTACCCAAAGGAAATAAACCAAAGGAGTATCTCAAAAATTGGCGACCCATATCTCTTCTGAATACAGACTATAACATTTTGGCTGGAGTTTTAGCGTTAAGGATGAAAAGAGTATTAAATGAGATACTAAGTTCAGATCAAATGGATTTCCTTAAGGAGCGCTTTATTGGGGAAAACACTAGATTAGTGTATGATATCATGCAATACCTAAGGGAACAAAATCGGACAGGATCACTTTGAATGATTGATTTTGAAAAAGCTTTCGATTCGATAGAATGGAAATATTTAACAGAGGTATTAAACGCATATAACTTTGGGGAATCATTAAAAAATTAGGGTCATATCACGTGTAAGAATGCGCATAGTTGTGTCATCAAGAATGGAATATTCTCTGATTTCTTTAGACTAGGTCGAGGTGGCCGACAGAGTGACCCCCTATCCCCATATCTTTTCCTCCTTGCAATTGAACCTATGGCAATGGCGGTGAAGAATATAACCCAAACATTAAAGGCATTCAGATCAGGGAATTTGTGCTTAAATTGGGGCTGTTCGCTGACGACACTTTCGTACTTTGGGATGGAACAGAAATCTGGCTGCGGGAATTATTCGGCGTACTAATTAGATTTTATAAATGTTCTGGTTTAAGAGTAAATGTCGAAAAAACACAGGCTGTGCGGCTGGGACTAAAAGCTCAATTTAAAAGACTTATATGTCCCGACCTCCAGGTAAATTCGTCCCAGAAATTCACCCTACTAGGAATCAAATTTGATAATGAGGCGGATAGCATTATTGAAGAGAACTAGGACCTCAAAACAGTAGAAGCGGACAAACTGCTACGCAGATATGGCAAGGGCACGCTATCACTCATTGGGAAAGTTACAATCCTCAAAACAGTAGCGTTACCTAAAATGGTACATATATGTCGGTCCTTCCAAACCCAAAGAAGAAGCAAATTATTATACTAGAAAATATGATTAGAAATTTCATTTGGGATGGGAAAAAGTATAGTTGTCTTTGGCCTACGACAACTAAACTTTTTCCCATCCCAAATGCACATGTGTGCAAGTCTATAAGAGCAGTACGCTGTACAATACATAAAACACATAGCCCGATCATATCACTACTGCTTGCAACTACAGGACGATTGGGCCTTGAGCCTATGCCTGGGGCTTACAGTTCTGTGAGGGCCGAACAAGTGGGCCCTTGAACAACCTTGTAATATGACGCCCTGTGCACAGAAACTAGGGACGAGTACCGTCTATATACCGTTTATCTACATTTAATGGATCCAAGGTGCAACTGAATACAGCGAGGAGCTGATGAATAAACCATATATCAAGTTCATGCTTAAAGGCTGGCAAAAGTCTCCATGTAAACCTAGTAGCTAGCAGGGGGGGGGGGGCCTAGGAATTTGTCAAGGGGGGGGGGGGTTGCTCTCTGAAAACTTCCGACCGAGGGGTGTGCTCTCTGAAAAACTTGCGACGGGGTGGGGGCTTGGAAAACCCGACTTAAACAGTGTATGCTCAGTTTCCCAAGGGGGGGGGGGGGGGTTGCTCTCTAAAAACTTGGGATTTTAACATGTATGTTAATATGTATGTTGTATGTTCTGGTTCCCAAGGGGGGAGGGGGCGGTTGCAACCCCCGTAACCCCCCCCCCCCTAGATCCGCCACTGGCTAGGATATCGAAATCAATGGATGTTGATAGTAAACTTTATTTCATTCCTTCTTTCTGTTACTTTATAATTATTGTCCCGTTGTGTAGCGTTTTGATACGAAAAACACGCGTAACGTTTAAAGCATACAGTATCGTCCATTTTTTTCAATGATTGTAGATCAAAATGTGAATTAATAAAGAGAGCGGTAGGCTTTTGCTATATGTTGAACGATGTTGCGGCATAGTATTGTAGGTTACATACCTCCGTGAAGCTTCCGTTCGGCCAAGGGTGGGAGAACGTTGGTATCAGGTTGGCCAAGGCCGAGCTTGTCGGCACGTCCCTCTTTCGGTGTTGTTGTTATTCACAAGCAAGATGGACATAGAACATGACAGTATATTATAAGTTCATTCTTACATGCAGGTCAGCAAGGTGCTATAGGCAACGACCAACGGCAGAGTGACAGATAACTGCCCCTCTCACAACCAACTCATTTGCACATTTATAGGTGGCGCCATCTAGGGGCTTGATATGTGATAAAGTGGCGCCATCTACTGACATCAAGTAAGATGTTTCTTTTAAAGAAAATTGCGTATAGATACGTTATCCATAAATCCACAAAAGAGCCATAATTAATTCTGAAGCTGCAACATTAATTTTCTAAATTGTTATGACAAAAATCTTTGCAGATATAGCGTCCCAACTTTCTTTACACTTCTCCCGGATCTTGTTCGATAAATCTCGGTGGCTTGTTCTGCCTGTACATGATCCGGACATGACTTACATGATCCAGACATGACGTACATGATCCGGACATAACGTAATGATCCTGACATGATGTACATGATCCACACATGCCGTACAGGATCCGGACATGACGAACATGATCTGGACATGACGTACATGATCCGGAACTGCTGGACGCGGTGGTTCTGGCGGTGTGGCGATGGTCCTCGTCGGTGTGCGGACTGTCCCTAACGCAGTACAGTCATCGTCTGACAGATGGTGATCAGACTTTGAGACATATCGCAAATACTCTTTGTTTCTCCTGTAGACCCTGCATCTCCTTGCATTTCAAATGTACTGCCTTTCAGTTGTTTGATGACAGTTGCTTCTCGCCACTCTCCTTTTCCTGTTTGAAGTGGCTGCATTCTTGCCACATCACGAACGTTCAGCGGTTTCAAGTCATGTCGGCAATGGTTGGCGTTAGAATTCTAAGCCTTTAAAAACCATCATACTCCACGATATCACGATCAGAATGAATTGATTGCCCCCCTCCCCCCCCCCCCTCCCATTGATTGGGTCTCTGGCATCAGCCGTGTTGAACTGGTGGGGATTAGCGTCATGGTCCTACTATCAAACCATCTCCGGACTGGACGTGACGCTTGGGCGCGGTTTTGCGGCTGCAACGTGTCATCGGGATATATGGAATCGTCTCTCACATCCTGATAATCGGAGTTACCCATATGTTGTTACGTGTGTGTTTGTGGTTGGGAGTGGGCAAAGGGGTAAATGATTCAATTTGCCACCTATTTTGTACTCCCATACTTGCTTAGCGCTTTAGTTAAATGAAACAATTTATGTCGTATATCGCCTTGCGTTACGACCCATGTCTCCACCCCACCTCACAAAAACTACAAGGAAAAGCAATGAAATAAAAATGGTGGGAAAGGGACAAGGGTATATATTAGCTCCCCCCCCCCCCCCACCCCTGCACTCCTGGCCCCGTTGCTACCATGACTGTAACGAAATAACACTGTGTAACTAAAGAAAGTAAAGAATGCCTGAGACAGATTGGACCTGTTAATATTGTTGGTCATGATATTCACTTTAATGGTACACATTTGAGTACTAGCAAACTAAGCCTTATATCGACATATGATCAATTAATATACTAGAAATACTTGGCGTCCCTGCGAAACAGTGCAAGACATGTGTACATGAGCGAAATATACTTACAAGATGTGTAAATTGATATTACGCAAAATAATTCAAATATATTAAGGCTCCATAATAACAACTTTTTATCTACAGCTTCAATTTTGCAGTAACTTTGCCGGAAAATGAAGGAGGCTAGGCAACATGGTTCGGTTCACGTGGTAACTGAATAATTAGGCATGTTACAGCGTAATGCTTCGTGCACGGGGTAAATGAAGAATTAGGCATGTTACAACGAGGAAAATGTGCGTTCATAGAGCGGGTTTGCCGGGAAAAAAGAGTAAACCGAGCTGGTGTTTGCATGGAACTGCTTGGACATAGAGCGCGTCAACGGGCAAAAAATATCCCTTCCAAACGGATGTTGGCGGTAAAACGCCCCGACCGAGCGAATTTTGGCGATGAAAAAGGGGGCCCTTTACCGCGGAATCCCGCCAAAGCCAGCAATGTAGTAAGTACGCCCCCCCCCCCCCGGGGGAGAAGGCGACCACCTAGGTTGTGGCCTTATCGTCGGCTGTCACCTGACTGTTGTTAAGTGTAAAAATTGTCGTATGAATATTCAATATCAATATGACTTTGTTGCCGAATGTGACTTCATACGCAAAATCGTAAATTCAATTTGTCGCTGTCGTATTGCACAATGATATATGCCGGTCGGTTTCGGTCAGTTTCGGTTTAATTAACAATGTACCGTTTTGACGGGCTTGACAATGACATGTTGCTAACTGACTCTGAGTCTCTGTGACAGACTACCACTACTCCCTGAGGGGGGGGGGGGGGACCATTAAACCAAGCTGGTGGGGCACGGGTCCCTGATCCCCCCCCCCCCCACGTGATTAAACAGATACCTCAATAGAGCGGACAGGAAAGACATGAAAACATGACATGAAACACTGATATTTTGCTGAACAGTTTGAACGACCGAACGGGGGGTGGGGGGTAACCAGGGGCGGAGTGGTACAAAACGCCTACCTTAAGCAAGATGCGCCATATTTATTCCTGTTCTGTACATTTTTTTACGTTCATGATACATCAATTTCTTTGTAAATATTAATCGTAAGGCGTGGAAAACAAAAAGTTAAAATTGTATTTTGGGGCGTTTGGCACCACATCGGGAGCAAAACGTCCGGTTTATAAAAAAAGTCATGATATAGGTGAATAATATATATATGAGCAGCTTTAAGCAATTCTATTATGTTCTGTTATGATAAACATTAATAAAGTAGGCGAATTTTCGTTTTATGTGTTAAACAAGAAATATATTTTTAATAACAGAATTGACAGAATAATCTGGTAGGTGGTTTGCACTAAAATAAAGTAGGTATTTTGCCCCCCCCCCCCCCCCCCCATTGGACAACAGTAATGTGTTTTTAGCCTAGTCCGCCTTTATGTAAAAATCGCAGACACATCGTTACAGCTTATAATATGGTTATTGTGACTGACCACCTGGAAATCAGACCTGATTCATGATGTCGGCTATTGTGAGCCAATAATTCTCGAACAATTTTACAACAAAGGAGATCATAATGGGAAATTGTCAATGTTATACTTATTTTCGCATAACTCGACCCCACGCCTGCAGCAGACGTTCGGCTATGATCACGTGACACGTGTGCCTCACTCAGTCTTCCGGAACATGCGCGCCTGAACTATTTTGGGCATAGGCGTATTACCCAGCCTGGGCGTCTTGCCCCACCCTACCCTACATAGAGCGGGTTTGCCGGAAAAGAACATAAATCAAGCGAGACTGTAGGGAACGGCGACATAGATAACAAATCAATTGCAAATCTTTCCGAGTAGATTTTAAAGGTGAAAATAGCATTTTATTACCCCCCCCCCCCCCCCCCCAAACCAAAAGCCTACAGCATGTTTTCCCACCAGCGTACAAACGAGGTACGCACTGGACATTAAAGTAAATGTCACATATAATTTGAATTCAAAGTAACATTGTGCAACATTGTAACAATGCTAAATTTAGCCCGTCTCAGGCATGCCCCCCCCCCCCCCCCCCCGCCCCTCTTGCCCATTTTTCAGGAAGAACGCCGTTTTTCACTGCCTCATTTTGTCGCTCTGATGCGTGGACCTATCCTCCGGTCGTCAATTTGGTGTAGCCCTCGGTCGCAATCCCCCCCCCCCTCCACCCCTTTAAGCAATGGACGGATTAACCCGTCTCGTTTCTGCATTCAGTGCCGGGTCCAGACTTTAAGGGGTGGGGAGGCCTGGTAGCAGAGACTTTGTAAATTGTACTATACGATCTCTGCTCACAGCTAAAATAGAGCTGAGTTTCTGACTGCTAAAGTACGCACTACGCACTACGATCGTTTTCGCTGCGACGACCCTTGCTGTAAATGTCCTTTGTGAAACGACGTTTCAGCACGTATACGAGCGGAATAACTATACATTAAAGACATAATTATGTCCAGTGCCGCGCATTATGCCAAACAAATATGACTAACGCGAAAGCCAGTGCAGGGCGAAAGCAGAGCAGTGAAAACACCTTTTTGTGCGATGTTAAAAGCGACGTAATTCGGCCTATCTATTTTAGTTCGCGCCACACAATGACGAGTGACGTCACAATAACCGTCATGGCAACCGATACAATGTTGAAGGGAAACATGCGTAAATACCCCGTAGTTGATCGAGTGATTTTTGCAAGATTAGCTGCTTGGATTGATTTTTCTCTCCATCTTGATCGATATAAGATGATTTTCACTGTGACAGCCCTTGCTTTTCATGCCCTTTGTAAAAAGGCGTTTCAGCAGGTATGTATGATAGCGATCAATATGAGTTATATCGCTATTGATTGAAAAAGATTCCCTGCCCTTTTTAACTTTTTATTTAGATGTCTAAGATGTTTAAACGAGGAAAGTGATCAACAGTGATTGAAAGGAAAACAGATTCTCTGGCCTTGTTTACTTTTCATTTAGATTTATTACGACATGATGACATGTAACCATAATGCTGTGGCTCAAATAATATTAATAGTATCAAAAACGTTATGTGTAAGTAAAGTAACGAGCTTTCATTGAACAGAAATATATATATATTCATAATAGATATACGTTCACATTTATTTTAACCAATGTGGTTAACCTGTGCGCCGTTCGATAGCGTGCGTTATTTGGTGTTGTTTATTCACTGTCTCAGCCACCAGAGATCCCTAATGTCGCCTCTCTGCTGAGCATCCTCAAGACGCTTCAAGACATCGAACCGACAGCCGAACTCAGGTAAGAACAATTTTACTGAACTGTAGAAGTCCAGCTCGTAAATTCTGTAATTATTCCATAAAATAATTTAATTTACCCATTGAGGAATAAATTAACATTGAAGCAATTTGCGTGGCTAGGTAACATGGCTCACATTTTGGTACGTGCAGCAAATTTAAGTCACCAGAAAATATTAAGATGTCTGTGTATACTCTGGCAATAACTGAACGGTCCAAGTCGTAATTTTCGCGCCAACTAACCTGGATGTAATTAGTTATTAATTCTGCATATTGTGAACAGCGACGATTTTTCTAAATGGTTAAATCACTTTTAACTTTTGAGAAAAGAGGTAAAAAGCACGTAATCAATGCGATGAATTTATTATGTGTGGCATACAATTTAACCCTGCGATGTTTAAGTACCGGGGTTTTTAAGAAATATTGTGTCTTGTGTGCAGCGAACCAGCTTATACAAGAAATCACGAAACGTTAAATGATCAATTCTGAATATTTCTTGAAATTTTGCACCGCATCGTGTTGACAACTTTGCAAATCATTGTTTAGGTTATTTCACTGTGAGGCGCCGCTGTATGTGCAATGCATTCTGGGTATTATTTCTGTCTTTGCAAGATGTCAAGATGGCGTTTTGCGTGACAACATTTTCTGCAAACAATTAAGCATACGATGTTATCATCTATGCAATGGCAGATTTATATCTTTTGGATGCAATTTAGACACAGTCATATACGCCAGTGAAACGTTAATATAATCGTGTAACTTTGGTAATGTTTTGGTGCTAAAAGCAAACTTACAAAACACGACACGTCTTAGAGAACAAAGGGTTCAAAGAAATATTAGCAATCGTGTCCGCCGTAAATACAAGCCCCGCGCCATTTTTCCTCTGGCATGGAAATGGATAGCAAATAAAAGCTTGGGTAAATTGAAAGGACTAATCTTGCTAATTCCTTTAAAGATCATACATGTTATGCCATTATCCTGAAAGTATTCTGTTTATTTTCGTAGAGAAATGTAAGATAACACTAAAATATTTCCCAGAACTCTGCGCCAGTCTTGGTTTTTCCAAGATGATATTGCGAAGTCAAGCCATAACGGCAAAGATTAGTAATCTTGCTGCAGCATGATGGCGGGATATTAGTTCGCAATTTAGTTTGCAGATGCACAATATGGACATAGATAAAGTTCCATAGTTTAATCCGGCATTCTGCCTGTCAATTCTATAGACAGCCTCGTTCTAGTTCTCGGTGATAACCATACACATTGCATGGGCGTCTTATGACAACGGGCGCATAATGATAATCAATATATAGCAATATATGTGGATTCATGTTTGAAAGTCGATTGACTTTAATATCCGTGTTGAATGAATGAATGAAGTTTATTTCAGTACTTTAGGAGCAACATGGTACAAGAACAGTTCTTACATGATATATACAATAATTTAATGAAAATAATACAAAACACATTCGTAATCAAAGATTACGTCCCGCCGCACATTTGAATAATTAAATTTAAATTTAAACCTACGGGAAGGATAGTTCGCGTAAAGTGGAGGCTAAATATAGAAATGCTGCCTTTTTTAGAGTGTCTTTTGAAGCCCCGGTTGAAATAGCATTATCATGGCTCGGATTTTCTAAGACAAAATGAGGTAGATACATCTGGCCCATAGATTGATAGGGGAAACCGGGGCTAGTTCGGCCAGTTTTCACTAAAATTGATCTGTAGGCCATTATTTTCTCGTTAGGAAGCCATGATACATCTGATATAATAGGTACATATCTCGGCTAAGACACAGGAATTATTTTACAGTTGTAAACTGTTTACTAACAACATAATTTAACACCAACGACACTAAGGTAAAAGTGGTAAACGTGCCCCGAGGTGGGGCAAGTTCGCCCCCTTAATGGGGCAAACAACGCTGCTAAGAAACGCTTGTTTCGTCCGAAAAATATTTAGTTCAGGGAAATCGAGTAGAAAAAACTTATGACAAAGACAAAGTAAGAAGACGAAGTTAATACTTCCATATTCCTTAAGTGAACGGCGTAAGAAAAAATCAGTCAAGGGCAGCGCACTACACCCAGATTTCGCCTTTCTCGCTGGAGTCGCCACACACACTATACACGGCGAACGTGCCCCATCGCCGTAGGGCAAACTGGCCCCACGAGTAATTTTAGTTTGACTACGTTTCACACAAAACCTAAACGGATTATATGGGTTAACTAAATGTCACTATATACAGGATTGCCTTACTTTTGAATGATATATATATAATAACTCTTGTCTACACCGCATATGTAGCAAATTCAACAAAATCTACGAGCGAAAAATTGACTAACGCAGTATGATTTTATGTATTTGTTTCTACTCGCGAGATAGTTTAACGGACAACCCCTGTTTTCTCTGCGCACGCGCGGCACGAATCAAGTGACCTGCTTTTGTCAGCTCGTCGAAAATTACGTAAGCGAATAACACAATAATCGAGGTGGCCGGACTTACCCCGGGGGCGAACTAGCCCCGGTCTCCCCTATAGTGGGCTTATCAGTAAAAAGTGGTATTCATATTCTACTTGGTATTTCCCGTGTTTTTCACAATATTGACAAACCCTTATAACAATGGTGGTACATTTATATGCCTTCCTTCTTCAATAGGTAGTTTATGTTCACTACATCTAAATCTCGACAACACGATTCTGTGCTTCACAATACTCACACAGTCTATGTAACATTCAATTATAATACCAGATTTTAATTCTAGTGCTTCGAAGCTTACTATTTGAACACATTTCCGAGTACCACTCTTGCTGTCCGAGTTCCTTGAGTCTTTGCTTTGCTTCGCATAAAGAGGTATATGTTGGTTACAGAGACATGCTACAGGTTGGTTGCAGAGACGTGCTATATGTTGATTACAGAGACGTGGTATATGTTGTTGTTACAGAGACGGGGTATATATTGGTTACAGAGACGTGGTATATGTTGGTTACAGAGACGTGGTATATGTTGGTTACAGAGACGTGGCATATGTTGGTTACAGAGACGTGGTATATGTTGGTTACAGAGACGTGGTATATGTTGGCTACAGAGACGTGGTATATGTTGGATACAGAGACGTGGTATATGTTGGTTACAGAGACGTGGTATGGACAGCTATCCAGACCCACGTAGAGCAGATGCCCAGTCAGCGGCAGCGGCAGGCCAAGAATGCTATCGCCAAAGTCAGAGATTTTGGTACGCCGGGAGACGACCTAGACGACCTTGACAATCCTGCAAATGACCTATATGATCCAGGAAATGACCTTGACAATGCAGGAAATGACCTTGGCAATCTAGAAGATGATACTGACATTTCAAAAGATGTCAGTCATGCTGAGGCAGCTGTTATCGGTCCAGACAATTCGGACCCGGCTACTGGTATGGAATCATCTCCACAGCCAAGTCAAATAGACAGTACCACGCCTCCCCCAACACCACCTATGGCAGGTATGGGGGCCCCTCCCCCACCACCGCCACTACCAGGTATGGGATCCCCTCCCCCACCACCACTACCAGGCATGGGGTCCCCTCCCCCACCACCACCACTACCAGGTACGGGAGGCCCTCCCCCACCACCGCCACTACCAGGTATGGGAGCCCCTCCCCCACCACCACTACCAGGTATAGGAGCCCCTCCCCCACCACCGGCACTACCAGGCATGGGGTCCCCTCCCCCACCACCGCCACTACCAGGTATAGGAGCCCCTCCCCCACCACCGCCACTAACAGGTATGGGAGGCCCTCCCCCACCACCGGCTCTACCAGGTATGGGAGCCCCTCCCCCACCACCGCCACTACCAGGTATGGGAGGCCCTCCCCCACCACCGCCACTACCAGGTATGGGAGCCCCTCCCCCACCACCGCCACTACCAGGTATGGGAGCCCCTCCCCCACCACCGCCACTACCAGGTATGGGAGGCCCTCCCCCACCACCGGCTCTACCAGGTATGGGAGCCCCTCCCCCACCACCGCCACTACCAGGTATGGGAGGCCCTCCCCCACCACCCCCACTAGGGCTAGGCCACCCTGCGGCCGGCCTGGCTACATGTCACGTGATCGCCCTGAGGACGCCGACCCCCAAAGTCCGAATGAGGACCATCAACTGGAGCAAAGTTCCCGAAGAGGCCTTCAACGGTGAGACACATAATATATGGCAGGTCAAAGGGTCAGACACATAGTATATGGCAGGTCAAAGGGTCAGACACGTAGCCCATTGCAGATCAAAGAGTCAGACACATAGTACATGGCCGGTCAAAGGGTCAGACATTTCCCTTTCCTTCCTTCCATCCCTTCGTGGTCGTGACGTCACACCCTCATCCAGTGCATAAACCAAAGGTCTCGTCTCGCTCCAGATGTCACGAGTATCTGGCGCGAGGTCTGGTCCCTAAAGGATCCGGTCCCTATCGACTTCCAGGCGATCGAGGATCTCTTCTGCCGCGTGGTTCCCACCGCTGGGGGCGCCACCGACCAAATGATCAACACCAAAAAGTCCTCTAAGGTGAGAGTTAACGCCCACAGAATCCCCTTCACACGCTACATCTTGTCCGGGTGTACATCTCTTATTGGAGTTGGTTGCTGGAGACACCACAGGCCACCGAAATATGACATATATAATTATATATTATATAATGTATAATATATAATTCTAAATTCTTTATGTCCTCTCAGGGTATTTATAACACGCATCGCATCCCATAAACAATTGACTGTCGAGCCAAAAGTATCGCCAAAGTGGCAGCCCTCGAGCTGTGTCACGAAGGGTCAAAGTGTATGCATCAATTTGTAAATTATTGCCTTGTTATTTCCTTCAGATCTTACTTTTGGATGGCAAGCGAAGTATGAACGTGAACATCTTCCTGAGGCAGTTTAAGTCTCCGTCTGAGAAGATCGTGGACTGCATCAGGACTGGTCACGTGACCGAGGTGGGCGTGGTCAGGCTGGTGGCCTTGAAGAAGCTCCTCCCCACAGCAGATGAGGTGGGTAGATTGTCCTTGTGGCGCCACCTGCTGTACAAACATGTCTACGGCCACTAATGTTCAGATAAAACCAATAGGTTTGGTCTTGTTTAAGACTAACTTGTTAGCTGGGAATTGACGATTGTGTTTATTTCTCTTCTCACCAGGTGGCGCTACTGAAGTCCTTTTCCGGTGACCCGAGTCAGTTGGGAGACGCGGAGAAGTTTTATCTCCAGCTGACGTCACTTCCTGCCTACGAGCGCAGACTGGATGGACTCATCCTCAGGGCCGAGTTTGACGTAAACTATGACGTCATTAGAGATCAGATCCGGGTCATCATCACAGCCTGCGAAGCCCTTTTGAGACCTTCAAGCCAGACACACTTCCTGTGGCTCACTGTGCGGATTGGCAACTATATTAACCACGTGAGTACTCGTCAACTAATGAATAATTTGGTTTTACTTCTTGAGTTGCGTTCACTTCTTACAATGCAATACAATCGCTCAACATGTTGGACGTTTCACCGCTGGGTGTCTCTCGATGAAGACCTCCGTTCTGTCTCTCGTAGGGTTGCTACTCTGGCGGCGCCCTGGGGCTTACACTGGAGTCTCTGCCGCTGCTGGCAGGAGTGAAGTCCAATAAGCCCCGGACCAACTTCATACACGTCATCGTGCAGATGGCTCAGCGAGCGGACGGGGATTTGATGGGCTTTGTGGACGAACTGCTGAGAACACAAACAGAGGCTGCCAGGTAAACACTGAGTGGATACTCTGCCTAGAACACACACACATACACAGGCCGCCAGCCAGGTTAACACTGAGTGGATACTCTGCCTAAAACACATACACCCATACACAAGCCGCCAGCCAGGTTAACACTGAGTGGATACGCTGCCTAGAACACACACAAACACAGGCCGCCAGCCAGGTTAACACTGAGTGGATACTCAGCCTAGAACACACACACACACAGGCCGCCAGCCAGGTTAACACTGAGTGGATACTCAGCCTAGAACACATACAAACACACAGGCCGCCAGCCAGGTTAACACTGAGTGGATACTCAGCCTAGAACACACACACACACAGGCCGCCAGCCAGGTTAACACTGAGTGGATACTCAGCCTAGAACACACACACACACAGGCCGCCAGCCAGGTTAACACTGAGTGGGTACTCAGCCTAGAACACACACACACACAGGCCGCCAGCCAGGTTAACACTGAGTGGATACTCTGCCTAGAACACACACACACACAGGCCGCCAGCCAGGTTAACACTGATTGGATACTCAGCCTAGAACACACACACACACACAGGTCGCCAGCCAGGTTAACACTGAGTGGATACTCAGCCTAGAACACACACACACACAGGCCGCCAGCCAGGTTAACACTGAGTGGATACTCTGCCTAGAACACACACACACACACAGGCCGCCAGCCAGGTTAACACTGATTGGATACTCAGCCTGGAACACACACACACACACAGACCGCCAGCCAGGTTAACACTGAGTGGATACTCAGCCTAAAACACACACACATACCCAGGCCGCCAGCCAGGTTAACACTGAGTGGATACTCTGCCTAGAACACACACATACCCAGGCCGCCAACCAGGTTAACACTGAGTGGATACTCAGCCTAGAACACACACACACACACACACACACAGGCCGCCAGTCAGGTAAACACTGAGTGGATACTCAGCCTAGAACACACACACATACCCAGGCCGCCAGCCAGGTTAACACTGAGTGGATACTCTGCCTAGAACACACACATACCCAGGCCGCCAACCAGGTTAACACTGAGTGGATACTCAGCCTAGAACACACACACACACACACACAGGCCGCCAGTCAGGTTAACACTGAGTGGATACTCAGCCTAGAACACACACACACAGGCCGCCAGCCAGGTTAACACTGAGTGGATACTCAGCCTAGAACACACACACACACACACACAGGCCGCCAGTCAGGTTAACACTGACTGGATACTCAGCCTAGAACACACACACATACCCAGGCCGCCAGTCAGGTTAACACTGAGTGGATACTCAGCCTAGAACACACACACACAGGCCGCCAGCCAGGTTAACACTGAGTGGATACTCAGCCTAGAACACACACACACACACACACAGGCCACCAGCCAGGTTAACACTGAGTGGATACTCAGCCTAGAACACACACACACACACAGGCCGCCAGCCAGGTTAACACTGATTGAATACTCTGCCTAGAACACACATACACAGGCCGCCAGCCAGTTTAACACTGAGTGGATACTCAGCCTAGAACACACACACACAGGCCGCCAGCCATGTTAACACTGAGTGGATACTCAGCCTAGAACACACACACACACACACACAGGCCGCCAGTCAGGTTAACACTGACTGGATACTCAGCCTAGAACACACACACATACCCAGGCCGCCAGCCAGGTTAACACTGAGTGGATACTCTGCCTAGAACACACACACACACACAGGCCGCCAGCCAGGTTAACACTGAGTGGATACTCAGCCTAGAACACACACACACACACACACACACACACAGGCCGCCAGTCAGGTTAACACTGAGTGGATACTCAGCCTAGAACACACACACACACACACACACACACACAGGCCGCCAGTCAGGTTAACACTGAGTGGATACTCAGCCTAGAACACACACACATACCCAGGCCGCCAGCCAGGTTAACACTGTGGGCGAGCTGCTGGGACCCAATAGTGTTCAATATTGTTCAATATTGCGGATTTTGTGACACTCCATATAGCTGACCTTCGACGACCTCATGTCCTCTGATGCCCTTGCTGATTTTACTTAAATCTCTTGTAGGCTGAGCGTTGACGTCATCAAGTCAGATATCAAGGCCACCCAAACCGGCGTCCAGAAGTTGGCATCCTACGTAGACAACTGTGATGAAAAAATTCGGAATCAGTTTAAGCCATTTGTCGAGGTATTCTTCGGTCTCCGACCCGGAATAGAAAGCTATTAGTTCACCGTGTTTTACATTGTAATATCCACGGTACTCATATCCTAGGGGGGTGGGGTGGGGGGGGGGGGCGCAAGGCTCCTCGCATCCTCGGGAATGGGCTTTTCAATTCATCGTGAACTGGGAATGAGGAAAATAATTCTTCGTGAACTGGGAATGGGGTATAAGCCGACCGCCGTGATCAAGGATTTTCATTATTCGTGAACTGGGAATTTACATATTAAATAACCGTGAAGTGGGAAATCGTCAATTTAGTATCATATATCCGCCTTTCCATTGTATTCGGGGAGTTCTTCCTTTAATTCGTCGTGATCTGGGTGTACAGAAATTTATTCTTCGTGAATAAACATGAGGAACTGGGAACATGACCCCCCCACCATCCTAATTAGTCATATATTCAGTCATTTAAGGCTTGAAAATAAATAAATAAATAAATCCAGAGGCATGAGGATGGGTCTGCCCCCCCCCCCCCCCCCCACTCCCTCCACCACAAACAATTTTGGCGAGAATGCTCTGCTTCATTGGTACGCCAATTGTACGCCATCTGAACAACTCAAAATAATTGTGCTGCACAAGCACCCGCCCCGCCCCCCCACCCCCACCCCCCTCCGCTCACGGTCGTAACACCCGTCAGTTGGTAGCTTTATTAGGTACTTGCCACATAAGCTCCCCCCCCCCCCTCCTCCACCTCCCACCCACATACTCCCCTTCACCAATGTGTCAGAGGGTAAGACTCACTCGTTGCCCTTTTCCCCGCTTATGAACGACAGAAAGCGATGGGGCAGTTGGACGAGCTGGCACGAGGCCTCACTGACATAGACACGCTCTCTGTGCGCCTGGCCAGACGTTACGGGGAAGATCCCCAAAAATTCAGCCTAGAGGACTGTTTCGGGTGGACAAAGACATGGTGTGTGCACATCCAGCAGTGTCAGAGGGTGAGTGGTATATGGTATGTGGGGGGACATGAACGAGAACAATTTAAGTCGCAGACCTGTTTTATGTTACCACGCTAGGGATATTTTTAGACATAAAACAATGCGTAACTTTACATCTATTCGATAATATAAATACATCTTCTATGCATGTAGATAGATCTACAATGATCTAGTCTTGAAGATTATAAACTTCGGTAAGCACGACCGACGGTGGCGCCGCCGGGCGGTTAGATATACATAGTAATCATACTAACTGGTGTTTGTCATTAATGTAGCTCAATGTAACCTGTGTTAATCCTATGATTAAAGGAGCTAGAGGAGGAGAAGATTCGAACAAAGAGAGCTCAGAAGCGGCGAGACGAAAATGAAAGCAGAAAGAAGAAAAGAAAAGTCTTTGATATTAATGATATCTTGTAAAAATAATTTTAAACTAATAAAAATGTATTTATATCGAAATCAAGATATTTGTTTATATTGTCTGTATACACTTTATTTATTTGCGAGGTTATCAACAACGGTTCAAATAAAATAAATAAACGGATATCATATGGCACAACAATGTATGGGCTCTAACGCTGCTTTACTGATTCATATAATACCCTAGTGTCTATCCTCCAAATTACAGAATTTTCAGTCCTGCCTGTAGCTCACACCAAAATTTAGAAGTGACCGCCGGCCACGATTTCGCCGCTTAACCAGGCAGCAGCCCTTTTTGGAGGTGTGTCTGCGATTGACCAATGAGGAGGCGATACTCTAATTAAATTCAAACCGGAAATGACGCCTACTCTGCGAGCAAAACGAGTGCGTGAGCATCGCAAATATAAATAGCTGTGATTCAATCATGTTTTTTTTTACGGAGACAATCGTTGCAATACAACAGATATATCAATATGTTTGTATGCTATTTTTCCATGAAAAACTAAGATCATGGTCTACTGCGCGGCTTGGAACTTCCGCTATTCATCCGTAAATCGCGGCCCTGAACTCTCGTTTCACGCGTTTCTCCTGAAGGGTATCCTCACTGTGAAGAGTTCCCTCCGCGAGATAACTTCCAGTTCAAACGTAAGGCGGCGCCACATGAAGGGTGACAATATACGTCATACGTCGTTGGCTTAAAGGGAAATGCCGGGCCCATATTATTTACATTTCCAGTTAAACTATAGGGAATTAACTAAACATTACACAGAATATACACTTTTTTAATCATACACTAGTGAAGTTTCAAGCACTTTTGCACGACCACCCAACTTGCATTGGGCACCCGCCCCAGTGCTCTGATGATGACGTCATCGACGATGAAACGACCAGTAGGTTTAGACGACTACTACCAACGGAAGCTATAATCATTTCTGGCGAGTCGGACGAAGAAGTTGAAGTAAACACCGAATTTACACCAACGGCTGATTTAATCGGGGACCAGTTTGAACTTGTAGGGGTTGACGATGATGGATCAGGCATTGTTTATACAGGTCGTTGACGACCCATCGCGTAGTCAGTGAAGCCGTGTTGCATTAGAAATGAGGGTGGGGGCGGTTGGGGCCCGGGTGGGGGTGGAGTCATGGGTGCCCAATTTTGACTCGTAGAGTGGAGGGCCATGGTTCAGGAAGCGGCCGCTTGGCGGGGGGTGGGGGGGGGGGGGGGTGCAGTACATTCATTGGTGGGGGTGTGCCGCCCATGCCGTAGAAAGGATTTGGAGAGTGAGAGTAAATTGCCCGACTTTGTGGTCACTGAGAGATAATTGTTTGGTCAAAATGACATCTAAAATAGATACTGAAACATTGTGGTTAAAAAGGCATATAAAATAGACACTGACATTCATGAAAAAGTGTCTGGAGGATACTTATTTGAACACTTTCGATATCAATTAGACTATACAGTGAAGAATTGCAAGTTTGAAAAAAAACGAGAGAAATTGTAGAATTCTGCTTCGAGGATTGAGAGAAAAAAGACGAAAAAAGGGGTTATTTGGGGGGCATATATGTATATACCTAACTATATGTAGTGCCCCCCCCCCTCCAGGAGTGGCAGTGTGTAACTTGATACAGCGGCTGTCTTAGAAACTCACTGTCACTGAAGAGTGCATGGACAGGACTGCCGTACTACATAACGGCGGCATGGGTTAGGGTGGGTGGGGTGGGGTGGCTCGCTTGTCACTATTCATGAGAGGTGCTAGACCGACAGCTTGTTCCAAAGACGCACCGCTTGCATGTAAACAAAGTGTTGGTTCAGCCGAAGGTAGTCGTCAGTGACGTCAACGCCTTGCGTGTGATTGGGCTCTCTGGTCACGTGTTCAAAACATGTCGGTTGGTTGATTATTCAGGACGCGTTAACCACTTTTGGTCATATCGCGTCAATTAATTGACCGATCCACACTCCGACATTAAGCCCCGCCCACGCGTGAGTCCTTTTTCTTTAGTCGTGAGTATGAAATTGGTAGGTACAAGTGAGAAGTACTCATCTCTGAAACTGATAACAAAGGGAAATGCTGCTTTGTTTTTCCGAAATGTTTGTCCGACCTAACGCACGTGGAAGGCCTTTGTGCACCACATCATTGGATAAAAGCAGCAGTGACGTCAGTGAATGATTGACAGCCTGGATTGTTCCATTGGAAAAGGAAGGGAGAGTGGAGCCATGTCCCCGGGGATAACCCCCTACTCTTTACGAAGAAAGACATGGGAGATTTATCCTGCGATCACACAGACATGGCCACAGCGAGACTCAAACCACCGATCCACGTGCCGCTCTCGGGTGACGAGAGCACTCAATGCGAGAGCTCGGCGATATTGAAGGAAGTTAATGTGTCGCTATACGATCCAATATTAAACGTTTTCGAATACCTGTGTATGACGAAAAGTAACAGGGTATGGCAACCAATATTAGGGGCCTGAGAGGGGGTCCAGTTTACAGCGTCGATTTTGTTTTCTAACATGCCACTATCTGTGTCGATGTCGCTTTTTCAGATCCTTACTGTCAGAATTTGGGGGTCGATGTCGAATGTCGATTTTTCAAATATGCCTGTGTCGCGTGTCGCCATCTATCTCTTCCAGACCCCTTATATTCCGGAAGGAGGGGTTAAGCTCAATATTATCAATCTACAACTGTAATTACAGAAAAAATCCTGTGACGTCATTTCTTTCTAGAAATGCATAACCTGCCTATGCAATCTCCGTACAGAGTAGCTTGTTGGGCTTGTCGCCCTCGCGCAAGGAACTCTAGGATCGAGATTGGTGCCTATAAGCACAATAAGACTCTGCTGGTCGCCATCATTTACTAATCAATTTTCATTCATTTTTATCACCACTTACACCAGCCACTATGAACACCTTACACCAGTCACCATGTCCACCTTACGCCAGTCTCAATCACCACCTTACACCAGTCACTATGACCAACTCACACCAGTCTCTATGACCACCTTACACCAGTCAATATCACCACCTTACACCAGCCACTATGACCAACTCACACCAGTCTCTATGACCACCTTACACCAGTCAATATCACCACCTTACACCAGCCACTATGACCACCTTACGCCAGTCTCAATCACCACCTTACACCAGCCACTATGACCAACTCACACCAGTCTCTATGACCACCTTACACCAGTCTCAATCACCACCTTACATCAGTCTCAATCACCGCCTTACACCAATCACTATATCACCGCCTTACACCAGTCACTATCACCACCTTACACCAGTCACTATCACCACCTTACACCAGTCAATATCACCACCTTACACCAGTCACTATCACCACCTTATACCAGTCAATATCACCACCTTACACCAGTCACTATGGCCACCTTACACCAGTCTCAATCACCACCTTACACCAGTCACTATATCACCGCCTTACATCAGTCCCATTCACCTCCTTACGCCAGTCACTATCACCACCTTACACCAGTCAACATCACCACCTTACACCAGTCACTATGGCCACCTTACACCAGTCTCAATCACCACCTTACACCAGTCACTATCCCCACCTTACATCAGTCACTATGACCACCTTACACCAGTCTCAATCACCACCTCACACCAGTCACTATGACCACCTTACACCAGTCTCAATCACCACTTTACAGCTGTCACTATGACCCCCTTACACCAGTCACTATCACCACCTTACATCAGTCCATATCACTGCCTTGAACCGGCGGTTTAGCGCAAAGCAAGAACTTGAGAGACCGAGATATGTGATAAATAGCTTGTACCATGTACGTTCATTCTTGATTGATCTGTCAAGAAGTCTTCGTGCTTCAAGACGCGATGACATATTGGTGACTTGCAGCATGTATATAACTTCCTGAAAATGTTCCTGCTTTAAGGGGCCGGCGCGATAGCTCAGTAGGCTAGAGCGCTCACATTGAGTGCTCTGGCCACCTGAGAGCCTAACGGCACGTGGATCTGTGGTTCGAACCCTGCTGTGGCCATGTATGTGTGGTCGCAAGATAAAGATCCCATGTTTTTCTTCGTAAAGAGTCGGGGGTTACCCCCGGTAACATGGCTCCACTCTCCCTTCCATTTTCCCATTGACGCGATATGACCAAATGTGGTGAAAGCGTCCTAAATAACCAACCAACCAACCATCCTGCTTTGAGAACTGCAATGCCATTTGTGGAAGTTAATGTGTATAGCAGTGTGAGGGCTGACGCCCACAGACGCGGAGTGGCGGCGGAACAACCGAACGGCGACGGAACCTATGCGACGCGGTGGCCAACGCCCACTGGACGCGCGACTCGCCACGCGGCGGCCAAGTTCTTTTGCTATAGCCGCCATATTGAAGGTCATGCGGCGCCTTGTGCAGAATTTCAGTCTTTTTCTGATTGGCTGAAATATCGACGGCGCGCCGACCGACGACCGAAAAATAGGACGTGATTCGTATCTCGTCTGTAAACTGTCTCGTCTGTTTTACAGGGAAATACACCAATAACAGAGACAAACATACCAGATTGTTACATGTTGTCATGGGGAAAAAGAAAGAGCAAAGCATGTAGATCAATTTAGAAACCATATAGCCTTATAGGCCTACGTGAAAAGGGAAATTGAAGTTGCTAACCTTATTCCCGAAGAGAAAAAGTATCGCGCTTATTTGCATTTCTTTTTCGGTAATTGCAGAGAATGTGACATCGGTGTACAGTGAATCGACAGACTCAAATACGTGCATAGCTACTTTACCAACTATGCTCTTGGGCTGTTAAGGAATATTATCGCAACCCGCCATGCACTTGCTAACCCGTCTACCTATATCACCCCCAAGCCGAGGTCGATATACTACATTTCAACTAAAAGTTTGGATGTTTCCGTGGTCTTGAAAATGATCACATTATCGCTCATAGCGGCCAAAGAGCAAAGTCGTTCGGCTGGTCACAAATTACATTTGTAGTCGTACTTAACTGAGTTTTGGCCAACTTAGACGAAACTAAAGTGGGAATCGAAATCTGAACAATTATTGAGAAATTTCGGTTACGAGTGACAAGGCCAGGGTCACTGTTTGGGTCACTGTCGTTTATGCTCTGTTCGGCCTCGCCACTGCATTGACCAGGCGGTGGCAGTGCACTAACATTGCCTGTAAATAAATATGAAATGTTATTCTGTATGCTGTTGTGTTTGGGTGCTTGCCTCAGCGGATGAAATATTGCTTCTGTTCAATTTTTAGTGTAACTTTTATGCCATGTTATGGGATAACATTAATAATATTTTTAGCGATGCTTATTTAATTCAAATTCTTTGAATCATTTTATATAATCTTCGCCTATAATCATAATTTATTAATAAAAGTGACCAATATACTTATGATTATTGGTTCCAGCACTTATTAGTAACTATTATGAAATTAAATGTACTAATACCTTATTACTTATTGAAAGTCAATAAATGTAATAATGACCTATTTATTATTTAGTTTTTATTATTTATAATATAGTAACAACTGCATAATTTGAGCAATTACGTAATATAAGTAACAGTAAAGTGGAATTGGAATGTATACTTTGCTGAGACAAGTTAGACATTGGCCATATCCAGTTCAGTCCAGCAAATTCATTTTAACAGGATATCAGACTGGTAAAGGTAAAAATCAAAAGAAATCTTTTCCTTGAATCATACTTGAATTATTGTAACAATAATTTTATTTTAAAGAAACATTTATTTAAATATATTTTCTATATCCACTTTATTAATTAAAGAAAAATCTTAAGATATTTTATTTTCAGCTTCATATCTGTAACTTGGCACTCCTCTCATATGGTTACCTGAATTCAGTGGCTTTTCAAGAGAGTACGATTGACGCAATGTAGGTGGTGATTAAGGAAGGGAATTCATGTTTGGTCCATGTACAAAGAACAGGTAAGAATGTAAGTAACCTAGCTTATATTAACTGATGCTGTAATTGGCCAAATATGATACTGACGACGGAGAGAGGAAGCATCATAGACAGGTTTGGAATCAATGACCAGGGGTTCATTCCACTAAGTTCTTGTAACTTTTGTGCAGTAAAATTAAAAAAAATCACATTTGCCAACCGGAAGTGAAATGAAATATGTTGAATTCGTTATAAATATATCGCAAACGTGATTGTGAATAATATTGGTGCAAATTAAAAAATTGCATGAAGTTGGCTGCACTCTAAATAATTGCAGTGTAATACTCATTTCAGTCACTCATAAAATTATGATCTGTCGTTAAATTAGCATGATCTGTCATTAAATTAGCATGCAGAAGACACAGATACAAGCTTGGGACTCTTGGTGAAATGATCCCCAGCTCTAAAATAGTCAACAGGTATTTTAGCCCCATGTGACATTGTCAGTTTCACAGAGAGCAACAACTGTCTCGTATGAGACTATCTGCATTTGAGATAGTACTGTAGGCTATATTACATGAGCTAGGCATAGGAAAGAACCAACATGATATAAATAACACACATGGACTTTTTGTCAAGAAAGTTATCTGGAACATAAGGCAACGGCATATGGCTACCAGGGAAAGGGTAATTACATATACCGTAAACTGCCTATTTGAAGTTCAACATACATAAGTAGTCACCCGCGAAAGGGATTTTCTGAATTGAGAAAGTGCTATTATTATATTAAAGAGGATTTCTTAATCATGAGTACCACCAAAATGAGCTGGTGAGGGTAAGACGATAATGCACTTTTCGTGCATAACTTATGAGGGGATTATGAATACGGCCCCATGAGGGCCAGCCACTGGTGTGACACATATAAGAGGTGTGATCGGAGAGGGAGAGCTGAATGTTGTTAGTGGTCATGACTGCTTGTATAAACAATTATTGGTTTGATTGGCGGGATGGGATTAAACAGGATACAGGGGGGGGGGGGGGGTCGAGAGGCCAAGAGGCCAAAGTCTGGGTGTGGCTTATAATATGTAGTTTTCCGGAAATGTTTCTGGGTGCCTGCCAACCCGGTTTTGAGGAAAAAAGTTGGGGTGCGGCTTCTAATATGTATGTGGCTTCAAATAGGCAGTTTACGGTAGGATAAGTTACTGCCTGCTAGCCGTATCAGAGGTACGCAAGGTGAGAGGTGTCCTGTGGCTACCAGGTAAAGGGTAATTACATGTATGGTAAGTTACTGCCATGCTAGCCATATCAGAGGTACACAAGGTGAGAGGTGTCCTGTGGCTACCAGGTAAAGGGTAATTACATGTATGGTAAGTTACTGCCATGCTAGCCATATCAGAGGTACACAAGGTGAGAGGTGTCCTGTGGCTACCAGGTAAAGGGTAATTACATGTATGGTAAGTTACTGCCATGCTAGCCATATCAGAGGTACACAAGGTGAGAGGTGTCCTGTGGCTACCAGGTAAAGGGTAATTACATGTATGGTAAGTTACTGCCTGCTAGCCATATCAGAGGTACACAAGGTGAGAGGTGTCCTGTGGCTACCAGGTAAAGGGTAATTACATGTATGGTAAGTTACTGCCATGCTAGCCGTATCAGAGGAACACAAGGTGAGAGGTGTCCTGTGGCTACCAGGTAAAGGGTAATTACATGTAGGGTAAGTTGCTGCCTGCTAGCAGTATCAGAGGTACACAAGGTGAGAGGTGTCCTGTGGCTACCAGGTAAAGGGTAATTACATGTAGGATAAGTTGCTGCCTGCTAGCCGTATCAGAGGTACACAAGGTGAGAGGTGTCCTGTGGCTACCAGGTAAAGGGTAATTACATGTATGGTAAGTTACTGCCTGCTAGCCGTATCAGAGGTACACAAGGTGAGAGGTGTCCTGTGGCTACCAGGTAAAGGGTAATTACATGTATGGTAAGTTACTGCCTGCTAGCAGTATCAGAGGTACACAAGGTGAGAGGTGTCCTGTGGCTACCAGGTAAAGGGTAATTACATGTATGGTAAGTTACTGCCTGCTAGCCATATCAGAGGTACACAAGGTGAGAGGTGTCATGTGGCTACCAGGTAAAGGGTAATTACATGTAGGGTAAGTTGCTGACTGCTAGCCGTATCAGAGGTACACTAGGTGAGAGGTGTCCTGTGGCTACCAGGTAAAGGGTAATTACATGTATGGTAAGTTACTGCCTGCTAGCCGTATCAGAGGTACACAAGGTGAGAGGTGTCCTGTGGCTACCAGGTAAAGGGTAATTACATGTAGGGTAAGTTGCTGCCTGCTAGCAGTATCAGAGGTACACAAGGTGAGAGGTGTCCTGTGGCTACCAGGTAAAGGGTAATTACATGTATGGTAAGTTACTGCCTGCTAGCCGTATCAGAGGTACACAAGGTGAGAGGTGTCCTGTGGCTACCAGGTAAAGGGTAATTACATGTAGGGTAAGTTGGTGCCTGCTAGCCGTATCAGAGGTACACAAGGTGAGAGGTGTCCTGTGGCTACCAGGTAAAGGGTAATTACATGTATGGTAAGTTACTGCCTGCTAGCCGTATCAGAGGTACACAAGGTGAGAGGTGTCCTGTGGCTACCAGGTAAAGGGTAATTACATGTAGGATAAGTTGCTGCCTGCTAGCCGTATCAGAGGTACACAAGGTGAGAGGTGTCCTGTGGCTACCAGGTAAAGGGTAATTACATGTATGGTAAGTTACTGCCTGCTAGCCGTATCAGAGGTACACAAGGTGAGAGGTGTCCTGTGGCTACCAGGTAAAGGGTAATTACATGTATGGTAAGTTACTGCCTGCTAGCCGTATCAGAGGTACACAAGGTGAGAGGTGTCCTGTGGCTACCAGGTAAAGGGTAATTACATGTATGGTAAGTTACTGCCTGCTCGCCGTATCAGAGGTACACAAGGTGAGAGGTGTCCTGTGGCTACCAGGTAAAGGGTAATTACATGTAGGATAAGTTGCTGACTGCTAGCCGTATCAGAGGTACACAAGGTGAGAGGTGTCCTGTGGCTACCAGGTAAAGGGTAATTACATGTATGGTAAGTTGCTGACTGCTAGCCGTATCAGAGGTACACAAGGTGAGAGGTGTCCTGTGGCTACCAGGTAAAGGGTAATTACATGTAGGGTAAGTTACTGCCTGCTAGCCGTATCAGAGATACACAAGATGAGAGGTGTCCTGTGGCTACCAGGTAAAGGGTAATTACATGTATGGTAAGTTACTGCCTGCTAGCCGTATCAGAGGTACACAAGGTGAGAGGTGTCCTGTGGCTACCAGGTAAAGGGTAATTACATGTATGGTAAGTTACTGCCTGCTAGCCGTATCAGAGGTACACAAGGTGAGAGGTGTCCTGTGGCTACCAGGTAAAGGGTAATTACATGTATGGTAAGTTACTGCCTGCTAGCCGTATCAGAGGTACACAAGGTGAGAGGTGTCCTGTGGCTACCAGGTAAAGGGTAATTACATGTAGGATAAGTTGCTGCCTGCTAGCCGTATCAGAGGTACACAAGGTGAGAGGTGTCCTGTGGCTACCAGGTAAAGGGTAATTACATGTATGGTAAGTTACTGCCTGCTAGCAGTATCAGAGGTACACAAGGTGAGAGGTGTCCTGTGGCTACCAGGTAAAGGGTAATTACATGTAGGATAAGTTGCTGCCTGCTAGCCGTATCAGAGGTACACAAGGTGAGAGGTGTCCTGTGGCTACCAGGTAAAGGGTAATTACATGTATGGTAAGTTACTGCCTGCTAGCAGTATCAGAGGTACACAAGGTGAGAGGTGTCCTGTGGCTACCAGGTAAAGGGTAATTACATGTATGGTAAGTTACTGCCTGCTAGCCATATCAGAGGTACACAAGGTGAGAGGTGTCATGTGGCTACCAGGTAAAGGGTAATTACATGTAGGGTAAGTTGCTGACTGCTAGCCGTATCAGAGGTACACTAGGTGAGAGGTGTCCTGTGGCTACCAGGTAAAGGGTAATTACATGTATGGTAAGTTACTGCCTGCTAGCCGTATCAGAGGTACACAAGGTGAGAGGTGTCCTGTGGCTACCAGGTAAAGGGTAATTACATGTAGGGTAAGTTGCTGCCTGCTAGCAGTATCAGAGGTACACAAGGTGAGAGGTGTCCTGTGGCTACCAGGTAAAGGGTAATTACATGTATGGTAAGTTACTGCCTGCTAGCCGTATCAGAGGTAAACAAGGTGAGAGGTGTCCTGTGGCTACCAGGTAAAGGGTAATTACATGTAGGGTAAGTTGGTGCCTGCTAGCCGTATCAGAGGTACACAAGGTGAGAGGTGTCCTGTGGCTACCAGGTAAAGGGTAATTACATGTATGGTAAGTTACTGCCTGCTAGCCGTATCAGAGGTAAACAAGGTGAGAGGTGTCCTGTGGCTACCAGGTAAAGGGTAATTACATGTATGGTAAGTTACTGCCTGCTAGCCGTATCAGAGGTACACAAGGTGAGAGGTGTCCTGTGGCTACCAGGTAAAGGGTAATTACATGTATGGTAAGTTACTGCCTGCTAGCCGTATCAGAGGTACACAAGGTGAGAGGTGTCCTGTGGCTACCAGGTAAAGGGTAATTACATGTAGGATAAGTTGCTGCCTGCTAGCCGTATCAGAGGTACACAAGGTGAGAGGTGTCCTGTGGCTACCAGGTAAAGGGTAATTACATGTATGGTAAGTTACTGCCTGCTAGCAGTATCAGAGGTACACAAGGTGAGAGGTGTCCTGTGGCTACCAGGTAAAGGGTAATTACATGTAGGATAAGTTGCTGCCTGCTAGCCGTATCAGAGGTACACAAGGTGAGAGGTGTCCTGTGGCTACCAGGTAAAGGGTAATTACATGTATGGTAAGTTACTGCCTGCTAGCAGTATCAGAGGTACACAAGGTGAGAGGTGTCCTGTGGCTACCAGGTAAAGGGTAATTACATGTATGGTAAGTTACTGCCTGCTAGCCATATCAGAGGTACACAAGGTGAGAGGTGTCATGTGGCTACCAGGTAAAGGGTAATTACATGTAGGGTAAGTTGCTGACTGCTAGCCGTATCAGAGGTACACTAGGTGAGAGGTGTCCTGTGGCTACCAGGTAAAGGGTAATTACATGTATGGTAAGTTACTGCCTGCTAGCCGTATCAGAGGTACACAAGGTGAGAGGTGTCCTGTGGCTACCAGGTAAAGGGTAATTACATGTAGGGTAAGTTGCTGCCTGCTAGCAGTATCAGAGGTACACAAGGTGAGAGGTGTCCTGTGGCTACCAGGTAAAGGGTAATTACATGTATGGTAAGTTACTGCCTGCTAGCCGTATCAGAGGTAAACAAGGTGAGAGGTGTCCTGTGGCTACCAGGTAAAGGGTAATTACATGTAGGGTAAGTTGGTGCCTGCTAGCCGTATCAGAGGTACACAAGGTGAGAGGTGTCCTGTGGCTACCAGGTAAAGGGTAATTACATGTATGGTAAGTTACTGCCTGCTAGCCGTATCAGAGGTACACAAGGTGAGAGGTGTCCTGTGGCTACCAGGTAAAGGGTAATTACATGTAGGATAAGTTGCTGCCTGCTAGCCGTATCAGAGGTACACAAGGTGAGAGGTGTCCTGTGGCTACCAGGTAAAGGGTAATTACATGTATGGTAAGTTACTGCCTGCTAGCCGTATCAGAGGTACACAAGGTGAGAGGTGTCCTGTGGCTACCAGGTAAAGGGTAATTACATGTATGGTAAGTTGCTGCCTGCTAGCCGTATCAGAGGTACACAAGGTGAGAGGTGTCCTGTGGCTACCAGGTAAAGGGTAATTACATGTATGGTAAGTTACTGCCTGCTAGCCGTATCAGAGGTACACAAGGTGAGAGGTGTCCTGTGGCTACCAGGTAAAGGGTAATTACATGTATGGTAAGTTACTGCCTGCTAGCCGTATCAGAGGTACACAAGGTGAGAGGTGTCCTGTGACTACCAGGTAAAGGGTAATTACATGTATGGTAAGTTACTGCCTGCTAGCCGTATCAGAGGTACACAAGGTGAGAGGTGTCCTGTGGCTACCAGGTAAAGGGTAATTACATGTAGGATAAGTTGCTGACTGCTAGCCGTATCAGAGGTACACAAGGTGAGAGGTGTCCTGTGGCTACCAGGTAAAGGGTAATTACATGTATGGTAAGTTGCTGACTGCTAGCCGTATCAGAGGTACACAAGGTGAGAGGTGTCCTGTGGCTACCAGGTAAAGGGTAATTACATGTAGGGTAAGTTACTGCCTGCTAGCCGTATCAGAGGTACACAAGGTGAGAGGTGTCCTGTGGCTACCAGGTAAAGGGTAATTACATGTAGGATAAGTTGCTGCCTGCTAGCCGTATCAGAGGTACACAAGGTGAGAGGTGTCCTGTGGCTACCAGGTAAAGGGTAATTACATGTATGGTAAGTTACTGCCTGCTAGCCGTATCAGAGGTACACAAGATGAGAGGTGTCCTGTGGCTACCAGGTAAAGGGTAATTACATGTATGGTAAGTTACTGCCTGCTAGCCGTATCAGAGGTACACAAGGTGAGAGGTGTCCTGTGGCTACCAGGTAAAGGGTAATTACATGTATGGTAAGTTACTGCCTGCTAGCCGTATCAGAGGTACACAAGGTGAGAGGTGTCCTGTGGCTACCAGGTAAAGGGTAATTACATGTATGGTAAGTTACTGCCTGCTAGCCGTATCAGAGGTACACAAGGTGAGAGGTGTCCTGTGGCTACCAGGTAAAGGGTAATTACATGTATGGTAAGTTGCTGACTGCTAGCCGTATCAGAGGTACACAAGGTGAGAGGTGTCCTGTGGCTACCAGGTAAAGGGTAATTACATGTAGGATAAGTTGCTGCCTGCTAGCCGTATCAGAGGTACACAAGGTGAGAGGTGTCCTGTGGCTACCAGGTAAAGGGTAATTACATTTAGGGTAAGTTACTGCCTGCTAGCCGTATCAGAGGTACACAAGGTGAGAGGTGTCATGTGGCTACCAGGTAAAGGGTAATTACATGTATGGTAAGTTACTGCCTGCTAGCCGTATCAGAGGTACACAAGGTGAGAGGTGTCCTGTGGCTACCAGGTAAAGGGTAATTACATGTAGGATAAGTTGCTGACTGCTAGCCGTATCAGAGGTACACAAGGTGAGAGGTGTCCTGTGGCTACCAGGTAAAGGGTAATTACATGTAGGGTAAGTTACTGCCTGCTAGCCGTATCAGAGGTACACAAGGTGAGAGGTGTCCTGTGGCTACCAGGTAAAGGGTAATTACATGTATGGTAAGTTACTGCCTGCTAGCCGTATCAGAGGTACACAAGGTGAGAGGTGTCCTGTGGCTACCAGGTAAAGGGTAATTACATGTATGGTAAGTTACTGCCTGCTAGCCGTATCAGAGGTACACAAGGTGAGAGGTGTCCTGTGGCTACCAGGTAAAGGGTAATTACATGTATGGTAAGTTGCTGACTGCTGGCCGTATCAGAGGTACACAAGGTGAGAGGTGTCCTGTGGCTACCAGGTAAAGGGTAATTACATGTATGGTAAGTTACTGCCTGCTAGCCGTATCAGAGGTACACAAGGTGAGAGGTGTCCTGTGGCTACCAGGTAAAGGGTAATTACATGTAGGATAAGTTGCTGACTGCTAGCCGTATCAGAGGTACACAAGGTGAGAGGTGTCCTGTGGCTACCAGGTAAAGGGTAATTACATGTATGGTAAGTTACTGCCTGCTAGCCGTATCAGAGGTACACAAGGTGAGAGGTGTCCTGTGGCTACCAGGTAAAGGGTAATTACATGTATGGTAAGTTACTGCCTGCTAGCCGTATCAGAGGTACACAAGGTGAGAGGTGTCCTGTGGCTACCAGGTAAAGGGTAATTACATGTAGGATAAGTTGGTGCCTGCTAGCCATATCAGAGGTACACAAGGTGAGAGGTGTCCTGTGGCTACCAGGTAAAGGGTAATTACATGTATGGTAAGTTACTGCCTGCTAGCCGTATCAGAGGTACACAAGGTGAGAGGTGTCCTGTGGCTACCAGGTAAAGGGTAATTACATGTATGGTAAGTTACTGCCTGCTAGCCGTATCAGAGGTACACAAGGTGAGAGGTGTCCTGTGGCTACCAGGTAAAGGGTAATTACATGTAGGATAAGTTGCTGACTGCTAGCCGTATCAGAGGTACACAAGGTGAGAGGTGTCCTGTGGCTACCAGGTAAAGGGTAATTACATGTATGGTAAGTTACTGCCTGCTAGCCGTATCAGAGGTACACAAGGTGAGAGGTGTCCTGTGGCTACCAGGTAAAGGGTAATTACATGTAGGGTAAGTTACTGCCTGCTAGCAGTATCAGAGGTACACAAGGTGAGAGGTGTCATGTGGCTACCAGGTAAAGGGTAATTACATGTAGGGTAAATTGCTGACTGCTAGCCGTATCAGAGGTACACAAGGTGAGAGGTGTCCTGTGGCTACCAGGTAAAGGGTAATTACATGTATGGTAAGTTACTGCCTGCTAGCCGTATCAGAGGTACACAAGGTGAGAGGTGTCCTGTGGCTACCAGGTAAAGGGTAATTACATGTAGGGTAAGTTGGTGCCTGCTAGCCATATCAGAGGTACACAAGGTGAGAGGTGTCCTGTGGCTACCAGGTAAAGGGTAATTACATGTATGGTAAGTTACTGCCTGCTAGCCGTATCAGAGGTACACAAGGTGAGAGGTGTCCTGTGGCTACCAGGTAAAGGGTAATTACATGTATGGTAAGTTACTGCCTGCTAGCCGTATCAGAGGTACACAAGGTGAGAGGTGTCCTGTGGCTACCAGGTAAAGGGTAATTACATGTATGGTAAGTTACTGCCTGCTAGCCGTATCAGAGGTACACAAGGTGAGAGGTGTCCTGTGGCTACCAGGTAAAGGGTAATTACATGTATGGTAAGTTACTGCCTGCTAGCCATATCAGAGGTACACAAGGTGAGAGGTGTCCTGTGGCTACCAGGTAAAGGGTAATTACATGTAGGGTAAGTTGCTGACTGCTAGCCGTATCAGAGGTACACAAGGTGAGAGGTGTCCTGTGGCTACCAGGTAAAGGGTAATTACATGTAGGGTAAGTTGGTGCCTGCTAGCCATATCAGAGGTACACAAGGTGAGAGGTGTCCTGTGGCTACCAGGTAAAGGGTAATTACATGTATGGTAAGTTACTGCCTGCTAGCCGTATCAGAGGTACACAAGGTGAGAGGTGTCCTGTGGCTACCAGGTAAAGGGTAATTACATGTATGGTAAGTTGCTGCCTGCTAGCCGTATCAGAGGTACACAAGGTGAGAGGTGTCCTGTGGCTACCAGGTAAAGGGTAATTACATGTATGGTAAGTTACTGCCTGCTAGCCGTATCAGAGGTACACAAGGTGAGAGGTGTCCTGTGGCTACCAGGTAAAGGGTAATTACATGTATGGTAAGTTACTGCCTGCTAGCCGTATCAGAGGTACACAAGGTGAGAGGTGTCCTGTGACTACCAGGTAAAGGGTAATTACATGTATGGTAAGTTACTGCCTGCTAGCCGTATCAGAGGTACACAAGGTGAGAGGTGTCCTGTGGCTACCAGGTAAAGGGTAATTACATGTAGGATAAGTTGCTGACTGCTAGCCGTATCAGAGGTACACAAGGTGAGAGGTGTCCTGTGGCTACCAGGTAAAGGGTAATTACATGTATGGTAAGTTGCTGACTGCTAGCCGTATCAGAGGTACACAAGGTGAGAGGTGTCCTGTGGCTACCAGGTAAAGGGTAATTACATGTAGGGTAAGTTACTGCCTGCTAGCCGTATCAGAGGTACACAAGGTGAGAGGTGTCCTGTGGCTACCAGGTAAAGGGTAATTACATGTAGGATAAGTTGCTGCCTGCTAGCCGTATCAGAGGTACACAAGGTGAGAGGTGTCCTGTGGCTACCAGGTAAAGGGTAATTACATGTATGGTAAGTTACTGCCTGCTAGCCGTATCAGAGGTACACAAGATGAGAGGTGTCCTGTGGCTACCAGGTAAAGGGTAATTACATGTATGGTAAGTTACTGCCTGCTAGCCGTATCAGAGGTACACAAGGTGAGAGGTGTCCTGTGGCTACCAGGTAAAGGGTAATTACATGTATGGTAAGTTACTGCCTGCTAGCCGTATCAGAGGTACACAAGGTGAGAGGTGTCCTGTGGCTACCAGGTAAAGGGTAATTACATGTATGGTAAGTTACTGCCTGCTAGCCGTATCAGAGGTACACAAGGTGAGAGGTGTCCTGTGGCTACCAGGTAAAGGGTAATTACATGTATGGTAAGTTGCTGACTGCTAGCCGTATCAGAGGTACACAAGGTGAGAGGTGTCCTGTGGCTACCAGGTAAAGGGTAATTACATGTAGGATAAGTTGCTGCCTGCTAGCCGTATCAGAGGTACACAAGGTGAGAGGTGTCCTGTGGCTACCAGGTAAAGGGTAATTACATTTAGGGTAAGTTACTGCCTGCTAGCCGTATCAGAGGTACACAAGGTGAGAGGTGTCATGTGGCTACCAGGTAAAGGGTAATTACATGTATGGTAAGTTACTGCCTGCTAGCCGTATCAGAGGTACACAAGGTGAGAGGTGTCCTGTGGCTACCAGGTAAAGGGTAATTACATGTAGGATAAGTTGCTGACTGCTAGCCGTATCAGAGGTACACAAGGTGAGAGGTGTCCTGTGGCTACCAGGTAAAGGGTAATTACATGTAGGGTAAGTTACTGCCTGCTAGCCGTATCAGAGGTACACAAGGTGAGAGGTGTCCTGTGGCTACCAGGTAAAGGGTAATTACATGTATGGTAAGTTACTGCCTGCTAGCCGTATCAGAGGTACACAAGGTGAGAGGTGTCCTGTGGCTACCAGGTAAAGGGTAATTACATGTATGGTAAGTTACTGCCTGCTAGCCGTATCAGAGGTACACAAGGTGAGAGGTGTCCTGTGGCTACCAGGTAAAGGGTAATTACATGTATGGTAAGTTGCTGACTGCTGGCCGTATCAGAGGTACACAAGGTGAGAGGTGTCCTGTGGCTACCAGGTAAAGGGTAATTACATGTATGGTAAGTTACTGCCTGCTAGCCGTATCAGAGGTACACAAGGTGAGAGGTGTCCTGTGGCTACCAGGTAAAGGGTAATTACATGTAGGATAAGTTGCTGACTGCTAGCCGTATCAGAGGTACACAAGGTGAGAGGTGTCCTGTGGCTACCAGGTAAAGGGTAATTACATGTATGGTAAGTTACTGCCTGCTAGCCGTATCAGAGGTACACAAGGTGAGAGGTGTCCTGTGGCTACCAGGTAAAGGGTAATTACATGTATGGTAAGTTACTGCCTGCTAGCCGTATCAGAGGTACACAAGGTGAGAGGTGTCCTGTGACTACCAGGTAAAGGGTAATTACATGTAGGATAAGTTGGTGCCTGCTAGCCATATCAGAGGTACACAAGGTGAGAGGTGTCCTGTGGCTACCAGGTAAAGGGTAATTACATGTATGGTAAGTTACTGCCTGCTAGCCGTATCAGAGGTACACAAGGTGAGAGGTGTCCTGTGGCTACCAGGTAAAGGGTAATTACATGTATGGTAAGTTACTGCCTGCTAGCCGTATCAGAGGTACACAAGGTGAGAGGTGTCCTGTGGCTACCAGGTAAAGGGTAATTACATGTAGGATAAGTTGCTGACTGCTAGCCGTATCAGAGGTACACAAGGTGAGAGGTGTCCTGTGGCTACCAGGTAAAGGGTAATTACATGTATGGTAAGTTACTGCCTGCTAGCCGTATCAGAGGTACACAAGGTGAGAGGTGTCCTGTGGCTACCAGGTAAAGGGTAATTACATGTATGGTAAGTTACTGCCTGCTAGCAGTATCAGAGGTACACAAGGTGAGAGGTGTCATGTGGCTACCAGGTAAAGGGTAATTACATGTAGGGTAAGTTGCTGACTGCTAGCCGTATCAGAGGTACACAAGGTGAGAGGTGTCCTGTGGCTACCAGGTAAAGGGTAATTACATGTATGGTAAGTTACTGCCTGCTAGCCGTATCAGAGGTACACAAGGTGAGAGGTGTCCTGTGGCTACCAGGTAAAGGGTAATTACATGTAGGGTAAGTTGGTGCCTGCTAGCCATATCAGAGGTACACAAGGTGAGAGGTGTCCTGTGGCTACCAGGTAAAGGGTAATTACATGTATGGTAAGTTACTGCCTGCTAGCCGTATCAGAGGTACACAAGGTGAGAGGTGTCCTGTGGCTACCAGGTAAAGGGTAATTACATGTATGGTAAGTTACTGCCTGCTAGCCGTATCAGAGGTACACAAGGTGAGAGGTGTCCTGTGGCTACCAGGTAAAGGGTAATTACATGTATGGTAAGTTACTGCCTGCTAGCCGTATCAGAGGTGCACAAGGTGAGAGGTGTCCTGTGGCTACCAGGTAAAGGGTAATTACATGTATGGTAAGTTACTGCCTGCTAGCCATATCAGAGGTACACAAGGTGAGAGGTGTCCTGTGGCTACCAGGTAAAGGGTAATTACATGTAGGGTAAGTTGCTGACTGCTAGCCGTATCAGAGGTACACAAGGTGAGAGGTGTCCTGTGGCTACCAGGTAAAGGGTAATTACATGTAGGGTAAGTTGGTGCCTGCTAGCCATATCAGAGGTACACAAGGTGAGAGGTGTCCTGTGGCTACCAGGTAAAGGGTAATTACATGTATGGTAAGTTACTGCCTGCTAGCCGTATCAGAGGTACACAAGGTGAGAGGTGTCCTGTGGCTACCAGGTAAAGGGTAATTACATGTATGGTAAGTTACTGCCTGCTAGCCGTATCAGAGGTACACAAGGTGAGAGGTGTCCTGTGGCTACCAGGTAAAGGGTAATTACATGTATGGTAAGTTACTGCCTGCTAGCCGTATCAGAGGTACACAAGGTGAGAGGTGTCCTGTGGCTACCAGGTAAAGGGTAATTACATGTATGGTAAGTTGCTGCCTGCTAGCCGTATCAGAGGTACACAAGGTGAGAGGTGTCCTGTGGCTACCAGGTAAAGGGTAATTACATGTATGGTAAGTTACTGCCTGCTAGCCGTATCAGAGGTACACAAGGTGAGAGGTGTCCTGTGGCTACCAGGTAAAGGGTAATTACATGTATGGTAAGTTACTGCCTGCTAGCCATATCAGAGGTACACAAGGTGAGAGGTGTCCTGTGGCTACCAGGTAAAGGGTAATTACATGTATGGTAAGTTACTGCCTGCTAGCCGTATCAGAGGTACACAAGGTGAGAGGTGTCCTGTGGCTACCAGGTAAAGGGTAATTACATGTAGGATAAGTTGCTGACTGCTAGCCGTATCAGAGGTACACAAGGTGAGAGGTGTCCTGTGGCTACCAGGTAAAGGGTAATTACATGTATGGTAAGTTACTGCCTGCTAGCCGTATCAGAGGTACACAAGGTGAGAGGTGTCCTGTGGCTACCAGGTAAAGGGTAATTACATGTAGGGTAAGTTGCTGCCTGCTAGCCGTATCAGAGGTACACAAGGTGAGAGGTGTCCTGTGGCTACCAGGTAAAGGGTAATTACATGTATGGTAAGTTGCTGACTGCTAGCCATATCAGAGGTACACAAGGTGAGAGGTGTCCTGTGGCTACCAGGTAAAGGGTAATTACATGTATGGTAAGTTACTGCCTGCTAGCCATATCAGAGGTACACAAGGTGAGAGGTGTCCTGTGGCTACCAGGTAAAGGGTAATTACATGTATGGTAAGTTACTGCCTGCTAGCCGTATCAGAGGTACACAAGGTGAGAGGTGTCATGTGGCTACCAGGTAAAGGGTAATCACATGTATGGTAAGTTACTGCCTGCTAGCCATATCAGAGGTACACAAGGTGAGAGGTGTCCTGTGGCTACCAGGTAAAGGGTAATTACATGTAGGGTAAGTTGCTGACTGCTAGCCATATCAGAGGTACACAAGGTGAGAGGTGTCCTGTGGCTACCAGGTAAAGGGTAATCACATGTATGGTAAGTTACTGCCTGCTAGCCATATCAGAGGTACACAAGGTGAGAGGTGTCCTGTGGCTACCAGGTAAAGGGTAATTACATGTAGGGTAAGTTGCTGCCTGCTAGCCGTATCAGAGGTACACAAGGTGAGAGGTGTCCTGTGGCTACCAGGTAAAGGGTAATTACATGTATGGTAAGTTGCTGACTGCTAGCCATATCAGAGGTACACAAGGTGAGAGGTGTCCTGTGGCTACCAGGTAAAGGGTAATTACATGTATGGTAAGTTACTGCCTGCTAGCCATATCAGAGGTACACAAGGTGAGAGGTATCATGTGGCTACCAGGTAAAGGGTAATCACATGTATGGTAAGTTACTGCCTGCTAGCCATATCAGAGGTACACAAGGTGAGAGGTGTCCTGTGGCTACCAGGTAAAGGGTAATTACATGTAGGGTAAGTTGCTGACTGCTAGCCATATCAGAGGTACACAAGGTGAGAGGTGTCCTGTGGCTACCAGGTAAAGGGTAATCACATGTATGGTAAGTTACTGCCTGCTAGCCATATCAGAGGTACACAAGGTGAGAGGTGTCCTGTGGCTACCAGGTAAAGGGTAATTACATGTATGGTAAGTTACTGCCTGCTAGCCGTATCAGAGGTACACAAGGTGAGAGGTGTCCTGTGGCTACCAGGTAAAGGGTAATCACATGTATGGTAAGTTACTGCCTGCTAGCCATATCAGAGGTACACAAGGTGAGAGGTGTCCTGTGGCTACCAGGTAAAGGGTAATTACATGTAGGGTAAGTTACTGCCTGCTAGCCATATCAGAGGTACACAAAATGAGAGGTGTCAAGTTGCAATGTTTAAATCATTAAGGTAAAGAAATCAGGCTGCTAAAGGCTTGTGGCCCTGTAAACCATTTGTACATATGGATATATATGTCTACATTTCTATCTTTTATTTTGTGGGATGGGCAAGTCCATTGAGTAGGCTCTTACATACCAGTATATTATTTTTTTTCAGCCAGGGTAGTGTCTCAATCATTCACCATGATGGCACCAAAGGTGGAACTTGAACCAGGCACTAGCTTAAAAGGAGAGACTGTCTTTGCCACTGGTTTACCTGATAAACCTGTGCACCGTTTCTTGGGAATACCTTATGCCAAACCACCAATTGGAGAATTACGTTTCAAACCTCCGCAACCAGCTAAGCCATGGACAGGCTTGAGAGATGCAACTAAGTTTGGTAGGTTCTTAATTAGACGCTCGAACAAGTCAAGTGGAAGGTTACTGTCCTAAAATGCATGGGCGTGTCCAGGAGGGGAGAGGGGGGGGGGGGGTAAAGGGGCATGTGCACTCCCTTTCAGACCCATGTCATGGCAAATTATGTGCCCCCCTGGCCTCTCCTCATATATTACAATGCATATCAGGCTTCGTAGTTTTTATGTTTTTTCTTTATCTTACCAACGATTATAGAGTGTGCAAATAGTACGTAACGTGCACCACGGTCACCTACGTCTCAGGTATTTTTACACACAGTTTTTTTTAGGTTTTAGTGAAACGATTTATTGTACCCCCCTCTTTCAAGAATTCCTGCACACGCCCTGAGATGACGCCACCCGAAGGGGAGAATACAGCGGTCATATATTGTATTATATATCTAAAGCAACACTAACATATCGTTGCTCAAGTTTCTTCTGTTAAACTTCCTACTTTTATTTTTGCTTTGTGTCCACTGTTATGGCTGATTGTAGGTGGGGTATGACCACTGTTATGGCTGATTGTAGGTGGGGTATGACCACTGTTATGGCTGATTGTAGGTGGGGTATGACCACTGTTATGGCTGATTGTAGGTGGGGTATGACCACTGTTATGGCTGATTGTAGGTGGGGTATGACCACTGTTATGGCTGATTGTAGGTGGGGTATGACTACTGTTGTGGCCGATTGTAGGTGGGGTATGACCACTGTTATGGCTGATTGTAGGTGCGGTATGACCACTGTTATGGCTGATTGTAGGTGCGGTATGACCACTGTTATGGCTGATTGTAGGTGCGGTATGACCACTGTTATGGCTGATTGTAGGTGCGGTATGATCACTGTTATGGCTGATTGTAGGTGCGGTATGACCACTGTTATGGCTGATTGTAGGTGGGGTATGACCACTGTTATGGCTGATTGTAGGTGCGGTATGATCACTGTTATGGCTGATTGTAGGTGGGGTATGACCACTGTTATGGCTGATTGTAGGTGCGGTATGACCACTGTTATGGCTGATTGTAGGTGCGGTATGACCACTGTTATGGCTGATTGTAGGTGGGGTATGACCACTGTTATGGCTGATTGTAGGTGGGGTATGACCACTGTTATGGCTGATTGTACGTGGGGTATGACCACTGTTATGGCTGATTGTAGGTGCGGTATGACCATTGTTATGGCTGATTGTAGGTGCGGTATGACCACTGTTATGGCTGATTGTAGGTGGGGTATGACCACTGTTATGGCTGATTGTAGGTGCGGTATGACCACTGTTATGGCAGATTGTAGGTGCGGTATGACCACTGTTATGGCTGATTGTAGGTGGGGTATGACCACTGTTATGGCTGATTGTAGGTGGGGTATGACCACTGTTATGGCTGATTGTAGGTGCGGTATGGCCACTGTTATGGCTGATTGTAGGTGGGGTATGACCACTGTTATGGCTGATTGTAGGTGGGGTATGACCACTGTTATGGCAGATTGTAGGTGCGGTATGACCACTGTTATGGCTGATTGTAGGTGGGGTATGACCACTGTTATGGCTGATTGTAGGTGCGGTATGACCACTGTTATGGCTGATTGTAGGTGGGGTATGACCACTGTTATGGCTGATTGTAGGTGCGGTCTGCCCACAGCCTTTGGGGGCCACGGAACTGGCTTTCTCTCGCTACCCGGTGCCAGACAACCTTAGCGAGGACTGCCTGTTCCTCAATGTCTGGACTCCCACGTCCGATCCCGATGCCAAGCTCCCAGTCATGGTCTGGATACACGGGGGTGGCTTTCTTATCGGTACGAGCTCCAAGCAATTCACTGTGTTTTACTGGAATTTTAAATTCTAGAATTTGATCACCTAATTTCAACAATTGTCTTTCTTAGCAACAGGGATAATAGGCGTGTTTGTTTATAGGTTGATATATAGCCCAGTTTCAATAATTTCGTTTCTTAGCAACATGGCTAATAGTTGTTCTGTTTATAGGTTGCTATCTAGCTTATTTCAAGAATTTCCTTTCTTAGCCACAAGGGTAATAGGCGTATATATCTATAATCTATATAATAATATTGCTGGCCTGTGTCTTAATTTCCTACAATATATATATAGTTTATATATATCTCCCTTTATTTGCAGGCAGTAGTGATTGTTATGATGGAGCACCTCTGGCGTCCATGAAGGATGTTGTGTTTGTGTCGTTAAACTACCGTTTGGGAACCTTCGGTACGACTTCCAGTATATCTCCCAAGTAACACTATTGCACTGATCGGGCTGTACGGTTAGGTGCTAATGTGATTTATCGAGACGAAACTGTAATTAATAGCTTTAAAGTTACTCCTGCATCAATATTTAAAAATAACTTTGAAATCCGAATTACGAACAGGTAGGTAGAAAAGTGCTATATGAACAGCTTAAAGTAAACGATATGATAACAGGTCAAATTCAAGGATCTTTGTTCCTCGCGATACATATCCGAAAACATATTCGTGGACCGTCACGTGGTAAACATTATTACATCATAATAAAATGTTGAAGTAGAATATCTGGAGCACTCATGTCGATGTTTTCAGGCTTCTTGGCCACTCCTGACGGACACATACCGGGGAACATGGGATTAATGGACCAAGTGGAGGCTCTGCGATGGGTCCAGAAGTACATCCATCGCTTCGGTGGAGACGCCGGCAACGTTACAGCTTTCGGGGAAAGTGCAGGTTTGTGGGGCGGTCACTGATTACAAGCCATCTGAGGCGATAGTGATTACTGTCGTACAAGATGGACGAAAAAACCTCGGGCCGGTATTTCCTTCGACTTTTTTTTTTGCGTTCGGCTTAGGTCCGTATGTTGGACGCCCCGCTCCATGTCCTAATGTCCTATTTGAGCGCGAAATATTCGGCCCCGGCCGTTTTTAAACTTACGGACCCTGGTTCCTTGATGGTTAACCTGGTGCCCGGCTGCATAACCTAAATGCCGTTGCGATTCGAGTCTGAAGGGAAGGCCATGCATGCATTCTGTGGTGACCGCGTACTATGGTCACAATGACGACTTGCTTTATTGCCAGCGCAGTCATTTACTACTTCTATATGCCGTTTCGTAATTTATATTAATTTTTTTATGAAGATAATGGTGATCATTTGCATCGCGTGCGAACCAAACTTCCCGACACTTACTATTGAGCATTTCGGACTAACGGGCCCTGGTTTTTGTGTATTGCAGGGGGGATCAGTGTGGCCATGCACGTGGTGTCCCCCATGGCAAGAGGGTTGTTCCGGAGAGTCATCTGTGAGAGCGGGATGGCTCTCTACCCCGGGGCCATCTGGAACAAGAACAACATTGCCAAATTCCTTAAAGCGCGCCTGCCTAGAGCCGGTAGGTATACGTCTATCATGGTTGGTTGTTTGTGTATTTAGGTCGCTTTAACAAATTCTGGTCATAATATAGGCTTATTATAATATTATAATCATACTAAAATAGCCTCGCCAAAGCCAAGGGGCTCATGTACCTGTGGGATGATGGTGTCTTAGTCCCATTGCGATCTGGTGGGCTGGATAAATATTCAGGACGCTTTACTTAACCAATTCTAGTCATATCGCGTCAATGGGAGAAGGAAGGGAGAGTGGAGCCATGTCCCCGCGGGTAACCCCCTACTCTTTGCGAAGAAAGACATGGGGTCTTTATCCTGCGACCACACAGACATGGCCACAGCGGGGCGCGAACCACCGATCCACGTGCCGTTAGGGTATATCATGGTCACCTTGGATGTCTCACAATGGAGATGGATGGACTGGGGTTTTAGGCCATGTTTGTGCACACTGAACTATTGTTACAGTTAATACATTTGCAGTGCATTGGGAATGTGCTACGGTGAATACACGAAAACAACAGCCTATACCAGATCAACACACTCTTTGGCATATGGGTGTGAAGGCACAGATAACTGACCGCCATGTAGTCATCAGTTCCAAATTGCAGTAAGAGGTACATACCAATACTCCTATTAATGAAAGGGCCGTCAACAAAGTTTTAACGAAGACGAAGTCGCGTGTTCTGTTACTGCGATCTGGGACCTAATTAATGACGATCAAGTGAACAATGTATATATTGTGTGGTGTTTGCAATCGTGTACATGTACATGTGTATTGTGACTAACATATAATGTATCATTTCTGAAATATTATGAAAACAGATTGCCATGTTATCTGGGCCCGTAAGTTCCAAACCGCCGGGGCCGAATATTTTCCCCAGCTTCGTGCTAATGCCCTTTTCGAGGGCGACATATTCGACCGACGGCAGTTTCAAACTTTCGGGCCCTGATGATTGACCCATTTCGAGCCGGTTATTATTGGGTGCGTCCTTGCAGGCTGCAGCGCCACCTCTGGGCGGGAGATCGAGGCCTTCCTGCGGACCCTCAGCACGGAGCAGATACAGGAGTACCTCCCAGACATGGTGTGCCGAGTGGTCGACGGCCGCTACCTGACCGCCCGCCCCGATCAGCTCTACCGGCGACCCGACCACGTGGCTCCAGTCGACATGCTGGCAGGCTTCAACACGGATGAGGGGCATCTCTTCAGCAAGATGACTCTGGGCCAGTCGACCGTGCCCACCCGCGCGGCGGCGGAGGACTTTATCTCCGGCGCGCTGAGGACTGTCCTCCTGAGAGGGTACCCCAACCTGGAGGAGGTGACGGCGGCGGTGGTCGGGGAGTACCTCGGGGACGTGGAGGGGGACGACCCGGACCGCCTGGGGAAGGCTTGTAGCGACTTCTACTCGGACGCCCAGTTCGTGTCGGCCACCATACGCTCGGTTAACAAACATTGCCGTAAGTATCAATAACATATATATGGTGGACTTCACACGCTGATCGTGGGATCACAGGGTCTCTCTAACCACTCGTTATTGTTCGATCGCAATGACGTAATCTTATAACATCATTTAGGGAGCGCCTTATGACGTCATTCAGGGTGTGTTATGACGTCATTTAGGGAGCACGTTATGACGTCATTTAGGGAGCGCGTTAAAACGTCATTCAGTGAGCGCTTTATGACGTCATTCAGGGAGCGCATTAAAACGTTATTCGGGGAGAGCGTTAAAACGTCATTCAGTGAGCTCTTTATGACGTCATTCAAGGAGCTGGTTAAAACGCCATCCATGGAGTGCGTTATGACATTGTAATTCTTAAGGGTATTCGAATGTGCGTATGTGAATTTCCGACTCTAGATAATCTGCCATAGTCACTCACTGTTTGCTGTATGCGTGTAGTACTTTATTTTAATGGTAATTGTGAACCAATTGTGAAGCAATTGCCAGATTTTAAAAGCATATCCAATAACAGATGAACGTTATGCACCCTTACAAAGCAATGTCGCCCCAAACTATGTCACTACAATGTCCATTCTTCATATAGCACCCCTGTAAAGAATTGTCACAAACCCACTCATGAATAATGCTTACGAGGTTCACAATTGGCCCACAATTGCAACACTATGACACACATTACCCGAAAGAATAAATAAAAACAATTTAAGGGTATCATAGTGAATATAGGTTCTTTTTTTGTGATGAGTGCATATGTATATGGTCATACGGTGCGTCGGGACGGCTTGATCAAAGCTTTTCCCTCCTTGTAAGTGCATGTTTTGTGGTCAAAGCTAAAATAGGTCGTCAAGCGATCTGAAAGCAATAAAATGAAACCAACCTTTTGAACGGCAACATGGACTTACGGCATACTGTTTTCTTTCAGATCGCTAAATCATTTATTGTTCCCGAAGGTTCCTTCATTGGCCTAATTTAGCTCCCATGTCCGCACAACTGGCCTCAAACAACGATGGTTTCTTTTTATTGCTTTCAGATCGCGCGCCGACCTATTTGTACCACTTTGTGCACCGCCCGTGTTTCTCTGCCAGCCCGTCCTGGGTGACGTCAGACCACCTGGACGAGATTCCCTACGCGCTGGGGGAACCCTTCTCGAGGAGTCGGCAGCCGGCGGCAGAGTGGCCCGCGGCAGACCGCGTCACCAGCACAGCGATGATGGACTACTGGGTCAACTTCGCCAGGACCGGGTAAGTAGTTAGTGTTGTGGGGGCTACGTCTATAGAAGTGAGAGAGAGGGTGGAGGTGGGGGGGGGAGCTGAGAGGAAAAAGGGGGAGAAATGGGAGAGAGAGACCGGCGGGGGGTGGGGGGGGGGGGTTGGGAGAGCGAGAGTGGGCAGAGATGAAGGGAAAGAGCGCGGGAGTGAGAAAATGAGGAAGAGGGAAAAAGAGCGAGAGGGGGGAAAAGAAAAGAGACAGAAATAAATAGAAAACAAGAGAAGGAACTGGAGAGAACAGAAAGACAAAGAGAAAGGAAGAGAGAATGGGACAAAAAGGGAGTTGGATGGCTGTAGACGAGAGAGTAACCTGAGTAAGACATGATGTCTATGACGCCATACCTTTTAACTGAGGCCGCGATTTCAACTAGTTTTTGCTAACTTTCATAACTTGCGAGACCGATCTGCCGTCACATTCAATACGTGCTTAACATACAATGAACTGTTTTGAAATTTTTGACGAATACTACTTCACCATTATGTCACATTAAAACATCTTACTAATTATATCATATTAAATTTGTCAATAGCTACATTACCCTGTGGTTTGGCTGCCTCCCCCCCCCCCCCCCCCCACGCCCCCACAGGGACCCCAATGGCGCCGGACTGCCCGAGTGGCCCCGCTACACACCAGATGGCTCTCATTACATGATGCTGTCAGAGAAACCTCGTGTGGAACAGGGCTACAAACCCAAGAAGATGCATTTCTGGTTGGACACATTCTCCAAACTTACGAAATTCGATCGCGACGAACAGCATAGGTTGTAATGGCTTACTAATGCATTCTCTTATATTAAGTGTGAAGCCGTTCGTAATGATCAGCCCTTACATGTAATAGGTAAACTCAGCCCAAATTCAGCAAGAATGCATGTCACTTAAGTTTTAACGTAATGGTTATTCTGTGTGATGACAAATTTACCGACTTGGTTCGTTATCTACAACTCATATCGTGAAGTAGTTTGACGCATAAGGCTCAAAGTGATATTTTTATGCATAGCAAATTATGTGATATTTATTTTTAGTCAAATTAGAGGTGTATAGATGCAAAGATGACAGTGAAATTTGAAGTTATCCTATCATGTTATGAAGGAATGATTTTTATAAGTCATTATACTGTTATTGTTATTTTTATTTTTATTGCTGGTTGAGATATGTTAATTTAATGTTGATTGTGATGTGTATGCATCATTTTTGCTATAATAAAAGTCATTTAATCAACTTTCTTGATATGTGCGTCTTCGTTCCTCTTATAAACGCGTCAGTTGAGATCACAAACGTTTTATCTCAATAGCTTGTTGTTAGCCGGCCACAGCATGGTACCCTGTGTTAGCTTGTTGTTAGCCGGCCACAGCATGGTACCCTGTGTTAGCTTGTTGTTAGCCGGCCACAGCATGGTACCGTGTGTTAGCTTGTTGTTAGCCGGCCACAGCATGGTACCCTGTGTTAGCCGGCCACATCATGGTACCCTGTGTTAGCTTGTTGTTAGCCGGCCACAGCATGGTACCGTGTGTTAGCTTGTTGTTAGCCGGCCACAGCATGGTACCCTGTGTTAGCCGGCCACTGCATGGTACCCTGTGTTAGCTTGTTGTTAGCCGGCCACAGCATGGTACCGTGTGTTAGCTTGTTGTTAGCCGGCCACAGCATGGTACCGTGTGTTAGCTTGTTGTTAGCCGGCCACAGCATGGTACCCTGTGTTAGCTTGTTGTTAGCCGGCCACAGCGTGGTACCCTGTGTTAGCCGGCCACAGCATGGTACCGTGTGTTAGCTTGTTGTTAGCCGGCCACAGCATGGTACCCTGTGTTAGCTTGTTGTTAGCCGGCCACAGCATGGTACCGTTTGTTAGCCGGCCACAGCATGGTACCGTGTGTTAGCTTGTGGTTAGCCGGCCCCAGCATGGCACCGTGTGTTAGCTTGTTGTTAGCCGGCCACAGCATGGTACCGTGTGTTAGCTTGTTGTTAGCCGGCCACAGCATGGTACCCTGTGTTAGCTTGTTGTTAGCCGGCCACAGCATGGTGCCCTGTGTTAGCTTGTTGTTAGCCGGCCACAGCATGGTACCGTGTGTTAGCTTGTTGTTAGCCGGCCACAGCATGGTACCCTGTGTTAGCCGGCCACTGCATGGTACCCTGTGTTAGCCGGCCACAGCATGGTACCGTGTGTTAGCTTGTTGTTAGCCGGCCACAGCATGGTACCCTGTGTTAGCTTGTTGTTAGCCGGCCACAGCATGGTACCCTGTGTTAGCTTGTTGTTAGCCGGCCACAGCATGGTACCGTGTGTTAGCTTGTTGTTAGCCGGCCACAGCATGGTACCGTGTGTTAGCTTGTTGTTAGCCGGCCACAGCATGGTACCGTGTGTTAGCTTGTTGTTAGCCGGCCACATCATGGTACCCTGTGTTAGCTTGTTGTTAGCCGGCCACAGCATGGTACCGTGTGTTAGCTTGTTGTTAGCCGGCCACAGCATGGTACCCTGTGTTAGCTTGTTGTTAGCCGGCCACAGCCGGGTACCGTGTGTTAGCGGTTAAAGAACGTAGTTATATACATCAACCGTCAACAAGAGCTAAACGCCAGATATTTGATATGAGCCTGGTTGATCCAAGGTCGGTCGCACGGCATTGTACATTCGTAAAGGGTGGGGTGGGGGGAGGGACTACTAAACAGTGCAAATACCAGAAGATTTGTGGGAAGATTGCCCGGTGGAAGCAGTGGATGGTCAAAATCATGCTCCATTGTAGCGGTGGATGGTCAAAATCATGCTCCATTGTAGGAGTGGATGGACAAAATCATGCTCCATTGTACCGGTGGATGGTCAAAATCATGCTCCATTGTAGCAGTGGATGGTCAAAATCATGCTCCATTGTACCGGTGGATGGTCAAAATCATGCTCCATTGTAGCGGTGGATGGTCAAAATCATGCTCCATTGTAGCGGTGCATGGTCAAAATCATGCTCCATTGTAGCGGTGGATGATCCAAATCATGCTCGATTGTGGCGGCGAACAGTCAAAATCGTGCTCCATTGTAGCGGTGGATGGTCAAAATCATGCTCCATTGTAGCGGTGGATGGTCAAAATCATGCTCCATTTTAGCGGTGGATGGTCAAAATTATACTCCATTGTAGCGGTGGATGGTCAAAATCATGCTCCATTGTAGCGGTGCATGGTCAAAATCATGCTCCATTGTAGCGGTGAATGGTCAAAATCATGTCGCATTGTAGCGGTGAATATTCAAAATCATGCCCCATTGTAGCGGTGAATGGTCAAAATCATGCTCCATTGTAGAGGTGGATGATCAAAATCATGCTCCATTGTAGCGGTGGATGGTCAAAATCATGCTCCATTGTAGCGGTGGATGGTCAAAATCATGCTCTATTGTAGAGGTGGATGGTCAAAATCATGCTCCATTGTAGCGGTGGATGGTCAAAATCATGCCCAATTGTAGCGGTGGATGGTCAAAATCATGCTCCATTGTAGCGGTGCATGGTCAAAATCATGCTCCATTGTAGGGGTGGATGGTCAAAATCATGCCCCATTGTAGCGGTGGATGGTCAAAATCATGTCGCATTGTAGCGGTGAATAGTCAAAATCATGCCCCATTGTAGCGGTGAGTGGTCAAAATCATTCTCCATTGTAGCGGTGGATGATCAAAATTGGGCTGCATTGTAGCGTTGGATTGTCAAAATCATGCTCCATTGTAGGGTGGATGGTCAAAATCAAGCTCCATTGTAGCGGTGGATGGTCAAAATCATGCTCCATTGTAGAGGTGGATGGTCAAAATCATGCTCCATTGTAGCGGTGGATGGTCAAAATCATGCTCCATTGTAGCGGTGGATGGTCGATATCATGTTCCATTGTAGCGGTGCATGGTCAAAATCATGCTCCATTGTAGGGGTCGATGGTCAAAATCATGCTCCATTGTAGCGGTGGATGGTCAAAATCATGTCGCATTGTAGCGGTGAATGGTCAAAATCACGCCCCATTGTAGCGGTGAATGGTCAAAATCATGCTCCATTGTAGCGGTGGATGGTCAAAATCATGCTCCATTGTAGCGGTGGATGGTCAAAATCATGTCGCATTGTAGCGGTGAATGGTCAAAATCACGCCCCATTGTAGCGGTGAATGGTCAAAATCATGCTCCATTGTAGCGGTGGATGGTCAAAATCATGCTCCATTGTAGGGGTCGATGGTCAAAATCATGCTGCATTGTAGCGGTGGATGGTCAAAATCATGCTCCATTGTAGCGGTGGGTGGTCAAAATCATGCTCCATTGTAGCGGTGGATGGTCAAAATCATGCTCCATTGTAGCGGTGGATGGTCAAAATCATGCAGCATTGTAGCGGTGGATGGTCAAAATCATGTCGCATTGTAGCGGTGAATGGTCAAAATCACGCCCCATTGTAGCGGTGAATGGTCAAAATCATGCTCCATTGTAGCGGTGGATGGTCAAAATCATGTCGCATTGTAGCGGTGAATGGTCAAAATCACGCCCCATTGTAGCGGTGAATGGTCAAAATCATGCTCCATTGTAGCGGTGGATGGTCAAAATCATGCTCCATTGTAGGGGTCGATGGTCAAAATCATGCTGCATTGTAGCGGTGGATGGTCAAAATCATGCTCCATTGTAGCGGTGGATGGTCAAAATCATGCTCCATTGTAGCGGTGGATGGTCAAAATCATGCTCCATTGTAGCGGTGGATGGTCAAAATCATGCAGCATTGTAGCGGTGGATGGTCAAAATCATGCCGCATTGTAGCGGTGAATGGTCAAAATCATGCTCCATTGTTGCGGTGAATGGTCAAAATCATGCTCCATTGTTGCGGTGAATGGTCAAAATCATGCTCCATTGTAGCGGTGGATGGTCAAAATCATGCTCCATTGTTGCGGTGAATGGTCAAAATCATGCTCTATTATAGCGGTGGATGGTCAAAATTGGGCTGCATTGTAGCGTTGGATTGTCAAAACCATGCTCCATTGTACCGGTGGATGGTCAAAATCATGCTCCATTGTAGCGGTGAATAGTCAAAATCATGCTCCATTGTAGCGGTGGACGGTCAAAATGATGCTCCATTGTAGCGGTGGACGGTCAAAATCATGCTCCATTGTAGCGGTGGATAGTCAAAATGATGCTCCATTGTAGGGGTGAATGGTCAAAATCCTGAAACTGGCATCGTGTACAAAATTCCACAGGACCTTATTTGCAGATTGTGAGCATTGTACCTGTATATCGGGCGGGAGAAACAAATGTAGATCTCATATCATAACGGTCTCATACATGTACAGGTTGCTGTCATATCATGACGGCCTCATACATGTACAGGTTGCTGTCATATCGGGGGTCCAAGCAAGGCTGGCACATTTCAGGGTCGTCGGCAAATGCCTTTGGACTTGATGCAACGAGTTTAATTTACGAGGGTCATTTTTAAAATCACGAACTGGGTGCCTATCGTGAAGTGTTATTTAATTGCTGATGAACATGTCCCACATTTTTAAGGGAAAAGATCTTTCTGCATCATTGTTCATCTTTCTTCATCAATCTGACGTTAACTATGGCTGGCCATTCGGCTATATATTACAGAAAATATGATTAATTCATGACGGTATTAATATTACCGATGTACATTGAGATGAAGAGTTTTGAGCGGCATTATCAGTCACGGCAAAATAAATTGTTTTCATGGGGACAGTCTGTTTATCTCTGAAGCCATACATGATTTGCATATTAATATAAAATACAAAATTACATGCCATTGTCATTTTATTCATATCATATGCCATTCCTCATTCATACATTTGTCGTTCAGTGACACATACTGGACAGAGAATTAAAATTATAATTTTCTATTTTAGAATAAGGAAAGTTACTATAGTTTGCTATCAAGTCAATTAGACATAGTTAACTAATCCCTATTATTATCGGCTACGCCTCGAAGTTATTCGATCGATCCCAATGGGGACCTGCAACTCATTCCTTATCTATATCAGCATGCGAAGAAATCTAAATTAAATCAAAATTAAATTCAATTCAATTCAATTCAATTAAATAGCGTTCATATGCAATGCTCCCAAATATTAAACAGTACGGACATGAGGTTTGCTAAAGAGTGTTATGCGTTTTAATGATTTCATGGATAAAAATTGTGTAACTTGTTATTGAGACACATTCTCATTTGTTTATCTTTAATTGACGAACTGTGAACTAACTCACTGTGAACTAAAAAAAAGCATGGCACCAACACTTTAATATTCAATATTTACATGATATTAGGCAATGACTCCCTAACTAACAACATGCATCAGCCTACATAACCCATGTTAGGTTTTAACAATAAACAATAAACACATCACGGGGGAGAGGGGGCGGGGGGTGAATATGCGACCCACCCAGGTCCGACACTGACCATCCGCGTACAATTTGCGTTTCAGGTTGTTTTTTTAATTCAATTTAGTTAAATACTATGGACTACGTTTGATGAAAACTTAGTGTCTGCCGACACATATATTTTTATGTTCAGGTATCAAATACATTCCTTAATTAAGTTACTGATAGATATATTTTAAAGCTAATTAAAGGGTCCTGTGGCATTTTGAAAATAAATACCATTATTTTAGTTAGATATACCGTCGGCTTACGATAGATAGGGGGCCGGTTGGTTTAGGTGAAGACAACTGACGAATGGTCACGGTATGTATACATATGAACCTACCGCATCCATCGATGAACAAAATGCTGCTCACTGGATATATATGGCTTTCTTATTTTAGATAAAGACCGTTAGTTGTCAATATCGGTCGCTAGATGGCGGCATCGTCAACTGCATTCTCCATATGCTGCTATACCAAAACCTGGCCGTGGTATTCTATTCGTTTAGAAACGAACATCTATAGGAAGCCTGGATCAGCGGCGGATTTAGGAATTTGAATTAGGGGGGAGGGCGTTCTCTGCTGTCTACAAACTTGCTACCTTGTTTGAGGGGGTTACCCCCCCCCCTCCCCCCCCCCCGCCCATTGACCATATTGGATCCACCACTGGGTTGCATCTACAAAATATCAATTTGCGATGTATTTCGTCGGAAAGCCCGACTTTCATAGTTTATGCTCAAGTTCCCAAGGGAGGGAGCGTCACAAACCCCATAACTCACCCCCCCCCCACCCCGCTCCCCCCTCCCTTGATCCCCCCCTGCTGGAGCACATGTTGCGTAGACAATTACGGCATTCATAAAGTGCTGCATTGAAGTGAATGTCATGTTATTAATATCGCGGCAGGACCAATGCTCTACACAAGTGCCCATACCCTCACCCACCTCAAGCTCTGTGCCTGTTGTTAGCGCCACCTGGCGAAGATCCTTAGAACTGGTCTATTGATTTTCTGAAGCGTCTTTGCCGCCAACGAGAGGGTGGGTTACCGCCACAGGTCCACAGGGCCGCCCCCATAGCTGATCAATTGGTACCATGCTTGGTGAGTTTAATTAGAATGTTTTTGTGTTTTTTCCTTTCAGGTTATCGGACCGGCTTGGCCTCTATGTGCACACAATGGGCCTAAAACACAGCCATTTCCTTTACATTATTCGTGTCGCGACGATGGCAATGAAGGGAGGTCAGGCGCCATGTGCCGGAAATGGCTCCCAGGGGCGGGTCTAGGAATTTGCAAAGCGGGGGGAGGGGGGGAGAGCGGGGGAGGGGTTGCTTTCTGAAAATTTGAACGGGGGGATGCTCTGTGAGAAGTTGCGACAGGGAGGGTGCCCTACCCCCCTACCGCCCCCCCCCATAGATCCGCCCCTGGCTCCCTACTCTAGGGCCTGGGAAGCCCCCTCCCCCATCATTATCCTGCACCAGCCAATTTGTTTGCACACGTGAAGCTCGAACCAACGTACAGAAACGGTGAAATGAGTTGTAGGTCCTTGAGGACTCAAAACTTCTCGGCTACGTCTCGAAGTTCTTCGATCCCAATAAGGACCTACAACTCACTCCTTATCTATTACATAAGTCCCGTACAAACCGCATGGAACAGCGGTGCCATCTGGTGGAGGAATCCCAAAAATCTGCCCGACAGCAGTTTTGTACTGTGTGGTATATGCATACGGAATTCAGCATTGGTTTGAAAATATGCAAAGCTCCTCCATTATAAACGCACAACGGATTGCCTTGTGTCTATTGAGGTCATTCAACATTCAACTAATATATGCATTAGTTATATATATTATATAGGATCAAAAAATGACAATCGAGCCTAATTATTTAAACATTGCCAAGGATGGCATGAACTTAGGCTTATGGCCTAATATGCTGCAGTGACAAAAACATCAAAGTCAGTTGGTCGCATTTAATCCAAATAGACGCGTAAGAAACCTAAACTGGCGCTCGCCGCCTCGATTTGTCGTTCACAGCGCTCAAGCTATAATATTGAAATGTTGGTGTTTTATGGCCGCGTTTGTGAACATTGATGTTAAATTGGCGGTCGCAAGATTACTGTGCATTAATAAATACGCCCTCCCCCCCTTCCCCCTCCGCCTCGCCCCTCCCCCCTTACCCGATCCTTGCAAAGTCGGTCTGACTGTATCCTATATAGTACTCTGTTCCAACACCACTGTCTTCATGAGAAGCGGCAGTGTGCACAGCAACGGTGTCACTGCCGAGTGTGACTGCTGCTGCTGCTGTTGCTGCTGCTGTTGCTGCTGCTGCTGCTGCTGCTGCTGCTGCTGCTGTTGCTGCTGCTGCTGCTGCTGGTTTTTTCTTTCTATTATCCATAGAAGTGACAGCATTTAGGTTCAACTTTGAGTTATAATTTCGTTAGGATCGGATAGTTTGATGAATGGGGACTCTGAAGTGATTATTCCTGAACGTTAAATTCTTCGGCTGTACAGTAATAGATTTATAAGTGTGAGTCTCAGAACGTTGACATACTAGAATGATCCGGCAAGTCCCCCGCACCTCCCAATCCCTGCTCAAGCCCCCCCCCCCACCTCCCAATCCCTGCTCAAGCCCCCCCCCACCTCCCAATCCCTGCTCAAGCCTCCCCCCACCTACCAATCCCTACTAAAATCCCCCAACACCACCCAATCCCGGCTCAAGCTCCCCCACACCTCCCAGTCATTGCTCAAGCCCCCCTACACATCCCATTTCCTGCTAAAGTCCCCCCACACCACCCAACCCCTGCTCAAGACCCCCCCCCCGCACCTCCCAATCCCTGCTCAAGGCCCCCCCCACCTCCCAATCCCTGCTCAAGCCCCCCCCACCTCCCAATCCCTGCTCAAGCCTCCCCCCACCTACCAATCCCTACTAAAATCCCCCAACACCACCCAATCCCGGCTCAAGCTCCCCCACACCTCCCAGTCATTGCTCAAGCCCCCCTACACATCCCATTTCCTGCTAAAGTCCCCCCACACCACCCAACCACTGCTCAAGACCCCCCCCCCCCCCCGATACCTCCCAATCCCTGTTTAAGCCACCCCCACCTCCCAACCCCTGCTCTAGCCCCCCCCCCCCACACACACCACCCAAATCTCTCCCCACACCTCCCAATCCCTGCCAGAGTTCCCCCGCCCCTCCCAATCCCTGCTCAACTCTCCACACGTTCCAATCCCTGCTTAAGCCCCCCCCCCCACACACACCGCCCAATCCCTGCTCAAGGCCCCCTCCACACCTCACAATCTCTGCTCAAGCCCCCCCCCCCCATCAAACCTGCCAATCCCTGCTCAAGCCCCCCCACACTTCACAAGCCCTGCTCAAGGCCCCCTCCACACCGCACAATTTCTGCTCAGCCCCCCCCCCCTTTTCTTTCCCAACCCCCGCCCCAGCTCCCTATCCCCTCTGAACTCAAACTCCAGTCAATATTCAACAATTATGAAAATACTCTATTTTACAAACGATTTCCGCAGTGAGGGTAGTGAGTGACGCCCCAGTAACTATAGATAGGAGGGCGACCCCCCCCCCCTCCACCTTCCCCAAACGATGAAGCATGAGTTTGGCTGTAGGCGTACGAATAGAGGGGGGGGGGGTGTCAGAGTGGATCTTTTGCCCCCCCCCCTCGCCTCCGCCCTCTCCCGATCCGTGGTCAAAGGGCATAGGTTAACTTAATAGGACACCTGGGAGATTAGACACCTAAATACTGGCTTTAGTTCAAGTTTATTTTAACGAACTATCATCCTATCCGTGCAAGATGACAGCTAGGGGTGCATCTAGGGGGGGGGGGGGTAGGGGGTTGCACCCTTGGGAACTTGAGCATACACTGTAAAAGTCGGGCTTTCCGACAAAATACATCGGAAAACCGGTTGCAAGTTTTTAGACAGTCACCCCCGATTGCACCCCCCCCCCACCCCCTCCCCTTTCAAATTCCTAGATCCGCCCCTGATAGCCTTCCTGGTAAATGCTATTCTCAAAACTGTACGTGGTTTAAGGTTTAAAGACATTTGCTATAATTATATAAAGTATTTAATTACCTTGTCCCCATATAGTAAACTATTAATATAGCAATAAAGAGATAATTGTCCATTGTGTTATATATATCTGTATGTATATAATATAGGCTTATTATAATATTACAATTATACTGAAAGAGCCTGGTCCATCCTAGGGGGTCACGTGCTTGTGGGATGATGGGTGTATTAGTCCTGGTGGGCTGGCTGAATATTTCGCTTTAACCAATTCTGGTCATATCGCGTCAACGCGAGAAGGAAGGGAGAGTGGAGCCATGTCCCCTGAATCCACGTGTCCTTAGCTCAGGTGGTCAGATCGAGTGGTCTAACCTACTGAGCTATCGGGCAGCCCCACGACCCCCTGGGTGATTTAACAATGGATTACTATGGGTCGGGCCCAAGGGCGTGTGCAGGAATTCTTGAAAACTCACGACCGGGGGGGGGGGGGCTTTGGGCTGAACAATTGAATTGAATTGAAAAGGGGAAGATATATATGCTTTAAGATCCGATAGGGGGGCACGTGCTCCCTGTGCCCCACCCCCTGGACACGCCCATTGGGCCTGTAGTGACCTACATAATATTTATATAGATATATAGATATATATAGATAGATATCTTTATGTGTACATATGACGTACGTGGGTATATACGTGTACATGTATTGGCGTATTGGCGTATTCGTCGTCACTATACCATACGAAGGACGCCGTGTGTGCGGTCCCCCCAGCCTAGGCATATACAGGGTCACGGGTGTATGTCGGTGTGTGGTGCCTGGACCCCTGCTCCTCCCAACCCACCCCGCCACTGCCTCATCCAATCTAACACCAACGCCCTCCCCCCGCCCTCCCCCCGCCCACCCCATCGGCCGTATTCTCTCGAGCGTATGTTCACCGTCAACTCCCACAATGGTAAATGGATGTTCGAGACAAATCACTTAATTCTACCCCCCCCCCCCTTCTCTCTTCACCCCCCACCGCCCACCCTCGACTTACACACACACTCATATACAGTCAGGTCACTTTGTCCGTTCTTTATTTAATTGCCGTGCTTGCCTTGCCATGGTCTAGTGACTTGACGGTTGGCTGACCGACACCCCCGGGAAACCGACACCCGCGCACCCAGGCACCCTGACTCCATTCAGTGTGTGGGTCAGTTCAGTGGGTATGTGTGCCATATTCCCTTCAGAGAGAACGTGCAGGAAGGACTATGAGACGCCAAGTATAACCCCCTTCATTCCGTCGATAAAAGTTATAGAGGCAGAAATACCATTCTGTCGACAGAATAATCCTTTGTCCAGAGAATGGGAAGCAAGCACAGTCTGGTTGGTTGGTTTATTAAGTAGTACGTTTTAACCTCGGCATAGGTAGAGAGGAGCCAAATCCGTGGGAGAAGTCCCCTATACTCTTTGCGAAGTCAGACATGCGTCTGATGTTGATCATGCAGACTTTCTTTTTTTTCGTTTGAAGCGACAGGGTGAGGTTGGGGGGGGGGTGAAGGGGGGGGGTGAGGATGAAGTAGCTTGCATCCTCGTCCATTAGGCGGACTGTGTGCATTAATTATCAACGTCTAAAATACGGAATCTTATGGGCAAGGAACTGTTTATAATGTCCGATTTCTCCCCTTTCTGGAGCCTCTGAAAGAAAGACTGGCGTTATGTCGTTGTTTTCGGCTGGCTTCATCAACAAATAATTAATAACATAGAGAAATTACCCATTTATAATATCAATTAAAATTATAAGACTCGTTTGCTTCCATGAAATGTTGCATTAATCGCGTCCAAGCGACCCAATCAAATGTCGTTAACGCCGGAGCAGTCTAAAATACATTTGTTGTTGGTATCGTTACTGATATTTTTATCGTTACTTATATAATTATAATTGGGATCTTTACTTGTTCGCCATGAATAACTTTACTTGTATATATTTGCTTATATATGTCTTATGGGGGCCTTTACTTATATATTTTTTATTTGTATCTTTGCATATATATTCGTTAGTATTTTTAGTTAATGTCTGTATTTGATAGAGGTGCTTCCTTCAATAATAGAGCTGACAAAACGGTGAAACTAATTTTGTTCATGTTTTTTGTTTCCGAGCGCAACCCTTAAGGACAAGGAGGGGGGGGGGCTCTCAGAAATTTGCATCGCGTGGTTTCCACAACAAAAAAGGGGGATAAACACCGAAAAATGGCATGCACACTTGCACCGAAACGAAAGCTCCGCTCACCAATGTGGGTCCCCCAGTGAATATAATACCGCCAAGCATTCTCATTGTAGGCCTATACATTTATAAACATATAATATAAAAAGATTGTTTCAAACTAACAAATTATTTTTTGCTGTTATGCATACACAGTGAGCCAAAGGTTAGGGACTCACCATTCGATATTGTGAGGGTGAGGGGGGGGGGGGGTTGGCTTATGTATTTTTTTGGCTGTTGTTTAAAATACTTTTCTGCTCATTTTTCCCACAAAAAACGGGTCTGCTTATGGGCCCAGCCCCAAAAAGAATAGCTGGATGTTTATATTTTTAAAAATCAATGCATTCATAACAACCGCCGCAAAAAAATTATTTTCCTTTCACGATGGTCCCAAAAAATTATCTTACTCACATCAGACTGCCAAAAACAATGGAGCAGGGGTTGGGAGGTACGGCGGTGGGGTGGCTTGAGCAGGGGTTGGGAGGTGTGGGGGAATATGAGCATGGTTTTGACCCCCCGTCTTAAATTCAAATGGTCGAACCCTTAAGAGCGTTTATTCCTTTGGCCTTGAAACGCCGCGACCGACAATTTGTAACGAGAGCCTTTTGATAACCATGTCTGTTGCAAGCGCCACAGTCCGCCGTCCTATTGTCTTCACAATGCCGAATTGTGGCCTTCATCGGACCCTTTGGTTTCAGGGCGTTGACATTTGACCTACGGTAATTGTGCAACCGACAGAAGGTATTGTCTCACATGACACATTAGACTCACTTGCCTAATGAATACTTGGGAGCGAGTCACCCAATTATGGACAAAGTTTAATGACTGAATCCGAAATGTACAACCATCGGATGTAGGTTTTATTCAGGAAAAGAAACAACGACTTTTAGTGATTTTGTTCCAACCGTGTACCCTGACAAACGGGGGCAGCAACTGACAGCTGACAGCCGGGGCCCTATAGAGGGGTGGGGAGGGAGGGGGCAGGGGTCGTTATAACCACTGGAGAACGGGCATGGCAGGTTAGATCTATAAAATGAAGACCAAGAGGGGAAGCCTGCTAAAAGTCCGGCTTACGAGGGTGTGCGTGGGTGGGTGTGGAGGGGGGGGGGGGATCTTTTAGGGTGGGTGATACCCTACTCGGTCGACTGACGTTCTAATGGGTGGGGATGCCGGCGGGGGGGGGGCACCCCTTTCTCGATATCCATAAGCAATCACTCTCGTGGAGCGCTTGGTAGTCTAGGGCAGGGGGAGGGGGGTAGATCGCATCTGCCCTCCTCCCCAGGCCCCCCTTGTCCCTATATTGCCTATATTGCCTCAAATGCGTTAATATTATGATATTCATTGTATAAAAGTGTCGAAAAATGACTTAAAGTTGGCTTCATGGTGTCCATTGTTTTGGTATCTCAGTCCTAATTATCTCTATTGTCCTGCTAACCAGACACCGAACACCACCACCCCACCCCGTTCATCCATCTTTTTTTTGGGGGGGGGTGGGGGGATTTCGCCGGCATGTCGGTTTCGTTCCGGGGAGCGTCGGTTAAAGGAATCGGCGGGCGTTACTCCACAGTCACATACCGGTTTACCCACCCCCGCACCCCACCTCCGCTAGTTAAATAATAATTAAGTCAAGGAAAGTATACGCCCCAGATAAGCGATACTTAAGTAAAACAAAGGATGCCCCTCGTATAAACGACATATATAACATAAATTTTAAAAAAATATATAAATAAAAAAAATAAAGAATTGACCCCGACAGATAAATTATAATTGAATACAGGAAAGTATGCCCCCCAGATACAGATTTCATGCAAGAAATGATGCCCCCTAGATACAGATTACACAAAAAATAATATCCACAGATACAGATTTAAAAAAAAAATGACACCCCCTACCACCACATAACTGATAATTCAGCAGATAAAATGATTACCCTCATTCACATGTTGATATGTATTTTGACTCTTATTGCCTGTACATTTACGAGGTACAAATAAAAAAAAAAAGTTTTTTTTAATTATTATTATTTTAATGAAGCACATAAATGGCTGTAATGGAAATGGAAAATGGGCCCCTTTGTACATTGATTTGTGCATTAAGAAAAACTTTCTGGGAGTGTTGTCTGCGGGATTGGAAATTAAAACTTACGGGTTGTTCTATCGGATGCACAAACAATAGTTGATGATTGTATGGAAAATTATATTAGGTCACTGCTTGCAATTGGGGGTATATTTTACTTTGATCAATAAGGAATCAATACGTTCTTATGGGGACCAAGTGTTCGCGCGATGTAACATCCTCTTGTGGGAACATAAAACGTCGGTTGTAATATACCATAATATGAAGTCTAAATAATTAAGTTAAATGTGGTGTATAACACTGTCAGTGTTGTGAATTGTGTATTGTTAAATTAAAAGACCATTTTGTTATGTTATATATAATGCAATTATTTGAAACATCGTCATTCGACCAATTAAGAGCTACATAAAATTATGTGAATGACATGTTTTCAAGGATTTTCCATAGATTAAGCGAGAAAGTTAAAAATAGGCAGATGGTAATTAAAATAGCCGGTTCCGTTAATTAATACTATACGGCAAGCTTCTATCAGCAGAACCACACTTTATATTTATAGAGTAGGGGTAGGGGGTTGCGCAACGAGCGATGGAAATATCTCCAGCGGTTTACTCTTTTTTGATTGTCTTTGTAGGGCCGGGTTTTACGTTCTGAGAGCGGTATGAAGATCTGGGACTGAATAAGTAAGAATCTCGTCTCTTGATTCGTCGCCCTCTTCCCACCCCCTCCTCCCATGCCCACCGACCCCCCTCCTCCCACGCCCTCCTCCCACCCCCTCCTCCCACCCCCTCCTCCCACGCCCACCGACCGCCCTCCTCCCACGCCCACAGACCCCCCTTCCCCACCACCGCTAATTAATGAGAAATGTTGTAGCATGTTGGTAATAAATACAATAATTTTACCCCTGGGTATCCTACGTTACTTGGTCGACTTAATCAATATGTTTGTTTTCCCCATTTCTTATATCCAGTCGTACTGTCCAAACGCCTGCAGCCATCCTTCGCAGTGGGCTGACCATGATTGACCGTATATCTCTCTCTTTTATCGATTTAGCACATGGGGTGGGATGTGGGAACTAGCTGCTTCAGCCTCCTTGTATCACTGAGCGACCCAGCGGCCTCACCTGTATAGTAAGCCAGGAATCCATTCGACTGACTTGGGTTGATTTTTAATCAATAAAGTTAATGTATTTCTAAATGTACTTTCCCCTCAGATGCTACTCGGTGTGCATGGACATTAGGTGTGTTTTTCTCAAGATCCAATAGCGTATTATAAGCGTTGAACAATAGATGACACGACACACGTACATGGATCATCTCATGGCATTTTTATTGTCGCTTGAGCCCATCAGGTCGTACAATATATATTCCTACCGCATACATACCGAGAAACCAAGCTGAAAACTCTCATTAACAACTCACGCGATGTACAAATATGTAATAAATAATCGTTCATCGTGATGGTACATTATTATTGCTAAATATTTATGAGCACGGGAATTCCTTCAGCGCGCATCATTTATGAATGAATCGCTGTTTTTTTTTTTCTTCCTTTCCACTGGTTCTGGAGCTGATGCATGCAGATAGACTGCAGACACCCTGACGCCCCATCCCCCTGCCTTCCTCCCTTACTGCCCTCCTCTCTCCGCCCCCCCCCCCCCCCTCATCAGACAGACATCAGAGACGCCGTTATCTAGCCCTGACCTCAGTGATCGCCGCGCTCCTATAGGCCGACCGCACGTGGTTGCATCCCCTTCACTGCCATCGGCACCACATCAAATATTGAGGCTGGGCCGTCATTGACGAGTTGGACAAACATCAGATCGCCATTCCGGGTGGGACAGACCGTTTACAGCCCTCCCTGGGTCATAAAACAATAGAACCTTATCGTTGGGGTGTGGTTGGCGGGGGAGGAGGGGGGAGGGGTGAGGGGGTGGGGGTAGGGCGTCCCGTTCACATGAGGCAGCAGATCTGTAACTAGTATGGGGACAAGTCCGCTGGAGGGGTGTGCGCTGGGGCCAGGTGGTCCGTATGCTTGTACCTGATAGAGCTATAGGCGAGAGTGTCATCCAGGACGTTCGCTGACGTTCTGTGCGACTGTAGCTACTTCCGGGGGCTATCCTATGCTGCTATAATGGAAAAACGCCTAATGTGGCTATCCTATAGGAAGACGCCTAATGTGGCTATCCTATAGGAAGACGCCTCATGTGGCTATCATAGGAAGATGGCTTATGTGGCTATCATAATAAGACGCCTTATATGGCTCTCATAGGAAAACGCCTTATGTGGCTATCATAGGAAGGTGGTTTATGTGGCTATCATAATAAGACGCCTTATATGGCTCTCATAGGAAAACGCCTTATGTGGCTATCATAGGAAGACGCCTCATGTGGCTATCATAGGAAAACGCTTTATGTGGCTATCATAGGAAGACGCCTTATGCGGCTATCATAGGAAGAAACCTAATGTGGCTTTTCTGGTGGCTATCATAGGAATACGCCTTATGTGGCTATCACAGGAAGACGCCGTATGTGGCTATCACAGGAAGACGCCGTATGTGGCTATCACAGGAAGACGCCGTATGTGGCTATCATAGAAAAATGCCTTATGTGGCTATCATAGAAAAACCCCTTATGTGGCTATCACAGGAAGACGCCTTATGTGGCTATCATAGGAAGACGCCTTAGAAAGACGCATCATGTGACTATCATAGGAAGACGCCTCATGTGGCTATCACAGAAAGACTCCTTATGTGGCTGTCATAAGAAGACGCCGTATGTGGCTATCATAGGAAGACGCCTAATGTGGCTATCACAGGAAGACGCCTTATGTGGCTATCATAGGAAGACGCATCATGTGGCTATCATAGGGAGACTCCTTATGTGGCTATCATAGTTGGTAGCCTTATGTGGCTGTCATAAGAAGACGCCTTATGTGGCTATCATGAGAAGACGCCTTATGTGGCTATCATAGGGAGACGCCTCATGCGACTATCATAGGAAGATGCCTTATGTGGCTATCATAGGGAGACGCCTTATATGGCTATCATAGTTGGTAGCCTTATGTGGCTGTCATAGGAAGACACCTTATGTGGCTATCTTAGGAAGACGCCCTTATGTGGCTATCATGGGAAGACGCCTTAGAAAGACGCATCATGTGGCTATCATAGGGAGACTCCTTATGTGGCTATCATAGTTGATAGCCTTATGTGGCTGTCATAAGAAGACGCCTTATGTGGCTATCATGAGAAGACGCCTTATGTGGCTATCAGGAGAAGACGCCTTATGTGGCTATCATAGGGAGACGCCTTATGTGGCTATCATAGGAAGATGCCTTACTTGGCTATCATAGGGAGACGCCTTATGTGGCTATCATAGCAAGATGCCTTACTTGGCTATAATAGGGAGACGCCTTATGTGGCTATCATAGTTGGTAGCCTTATGTGGCTGTCATAGGAAGACACCTTATGTGGCTATCATGGGAAGACGCCTGATGTGGCTATCATAGGAAAACGCCGTGTGTGGCTATCATAGGAAAACGCTTTATGTGGCTATAATAGGAAGACGCCTAATGTGGCTATCATAGGAAGAAACCTTATGTGGCTATCATAGGAAAACGCATCATGTGGCTATCATAGGAAAACGCCTTATGTGGCTAATACAGGAAGACGCCTTATGTGGCTATCATAGGAAGACACCTTATGTGGCTATCATAGGAAGACGCCTTATGTGGCTATCATAGAATGACGCCTGATGTAGCTATCATAGGAAGACGCCTTATGTGGCTATCTTAGGAAGCCACCTTATGCGGCTATCATAAGAAGCGGCCCTTTGCGGCTATCCTATGACGACGCCTTATGTGGCTATTATAGGAAGACGCCTTATGTGGCTATCATAGGAAGACTCCTTATGTGGCTATCATAGGAAGACGCCTTATGTGGCTATCACAGGAAGACGCCTTATGTGGCTATCATAGGAAGACACCTTATGTGGCTATCATAGGAAGACGCCTTATGTGGCTATCATAGAATGACGCCTGATGTAGCTATCATAGGAAGACGCCTTATGTGGCTATCTTAGGAAGCCACCTTATGCGGCTATCATAAGAAGCGGCCCTTTGCGGCTATCCTATGACGACGCCTTATGTGGCTATTATAGGAAGACGCCTTATGTGGCTATCATAGGAAGACTCCTTATGTGGCTATCATAGGAAGACGCCTTATGTGGCTATCATAGGAAGACTCCTTATGTGGCTATCATAAGAAGCGGCCCTTTGCGGCTATCCTATGACGACGCCTTATGTGGCTATTATAGGAAGACGCCTTATGTGGCTATCATAGGAAGACTCCTTATGTGGCTATCATAGGAAGACGCCTTATGTGGCTATCATAGGAAGACTCCTTATGTGGCTATCATAAGAAGCGGCCCTTTGCGGCTATCCTATGACGACGCCTTATGTGGCTATTATAGGAAGACGCCTTATGTGGCTATCATAGGAAGACGCCTTATGTGGCTATCTTAGGAAGCCACCTTATGCGGCTATCATAAGAAGCGGCCCTTTGCGGCTATCCTATGACGACGCCTTATGTGGCTATTATAGGAAGACGCCTTATGTGGCTATTATAGGAAGACGCCTTATGTGGCTATCATAGGAAGACTCCTTATGTGGCTATCACAGGAAGACGCCTGATGTGGCTATCATAGGAAGACTCCTTATGTGGCTATCATAGGAAGACGCCTTATGTGGCTATCACAGGAAGACGCCTGATGTGGCTATCATAGGAAAACGCCTTATGTGGCTATCATAGGAAGATGCCTTATGTGGCTATCATAGGAAGACGCCTTATGTGGCTATCACAGGAAGACGCCTGATGTGGCTATCATAGGAAGACGCCTTATGTGGCTATCATAGGAAGATGCCTTATGTGGCTATCATAGGAAGACGCCTTATGTGGCTATCATGAGAAGACACCTTATGTGGCTATCATAGGAAGACGCCTTATGTAGCTATCACAGGAAGACGCCTGATGTGGCTATCACAGGAAGATGCCTTATGTGGCTATTATAGGAAGACACCTGATGTGGCTATCATAGCCAGATAAGGCGACTTCGTAGGATAGTTACCATAGACGACTTCCTAGGGTAGGTATCGTCTTATGATAGCCACAAAAAGCAATATGATACCTTATAATAAGGCGGCTGCGATGGGATAGCTACTTAAGCTATCTTCCTATGATAGCCGCAAAAAGGGGATATGATACCTTATGTGGCTACCTTAGGTAGTCGCCTTTGTGAGTATCCTTGGTAGTCGCCTTACGTAGCTATGTGGCTATCTTAAGTAGAAGAATATTTTATTGCACCGTTTAGGCCTTGGGCCAAAGAGTACATATGTGTGTACAACAATAAATGAACGATATAAGAACCGACTTACAATTACAGATTCCAGTGCAACTTGAACGCCTGATAAATGAATGCCTCGACATTTCTGACAATCGCAGTATTTGTATTTTTAATAAGTTGCTGACCCTAAAATTTAGACAGGTTGCAAGAACTGAGATTGTCGGATCTTATATTCGCATATAGAGGACACGTAGTTAACAAATGATTTTCATCTTCAATTTCACTGACACTTAAAGTTAAACAGTATTTACAGAGTCGTCGTTCTCTTGGTTCCTTTGCCCTTAAACGTTCGATTGCCAGTTTATGAGAAGAACATCGAAATTTACCTAATGCGATATCTTAAGTAGTCGCCTTGTGTGGCTATCCTAGGAAGACGCCTTATGTGGTTATCATGAGAAGACGCCTTATGTGGCTATCATAGGGAGACGCCTTATGTGGCTATCATAGGAAGATGCCTTACTTGGCTATCATAGGGAGACGCCTTATGTGGCTATCATAGGGAGACGCCTTATGTGGCTATCATAGGAAGATGCCTTACTTGGCTATCATAGGGAGACGCCTTATGTGACTATCATAGAAAGACGCCTCGTGTGGCTATCACATGAAGACTCCTTATGTGGCTATCATAGTTGGTAGCCTTATGTGGCTGTCATAAGAAGACTCCTTATGTGGCTATCATAGTTGGTAGCCGTATGTGGCTATCATGAGAAGACGCCTTATGTAGCTATCATAGGAAGATGCCTTACTTGGCTATCATAGGGAGACGCCTTATGTGGCTATCATAGTTGGTAGCCTTATGTGGCTGTCATAGGAAGACACCTAATGTGGCTATCATAGGAAAACGCATCATGTGGCTATCATAGGAAAACGCCTTATGTGGCTATCACAGGAAGACGCCTTATGTGGCTATCAAAGGAACATGCTCTATGCGGCTATCATAGGAAGACGCCTTATGTGGCTATCATAGGAAGACATCTTATGTGGCTATTATAGGAAGACGCCTTATGTGGCTATCATAGAATGACGCCTGATGTAGCTATCATAGGAAGACGCCTTATGTGGCTATCTTAGGAAGCCACCTTATGCGGCTATCATAAGAAGCGGCCCTTTGCGGCTATCCTATGACGACGCCTTATGTGGCTATCACAGGAAGACGCCTGATGTGGCTATCATAGGAAGATGCCGTATGTGGCTATCATAGGAAGACGCCTTATGTGGCTATCACAGGAAGACGCCTTATGTGGCTATCATAGAATGACGCCTGATGTAGCTATCATAGGAAGACGCCTTATGTGGCTATCTTAGGAAGCCACCTTATGCGGCTATCATAAGAAGCGGCCCTTTGCGGCTATCCTATGACGACGCCTTATGTGGCTATCACAGGAAGACGCCTGATGTGGCTATCATAGGAAGATGCCTTATGTGGCTATCATAGGAAGACGCCTTATGTGGCTATCACAGGAAAACGCCTGATGTGGCTATCATAGGAAAACGCCTTATGTGGCTATCATAGGAAGATGCCTTATGTGGCTATCATAGGAAAACGCCTTATGTGGCTATCACAGGAAGACGCCTGATGTGGCTATCATAGAAAGACGCCTTATGTGGCTATCATAGGAAGATGCCTTATGTGGCTATCATAGGAAGACGCCTTATGTGGCTATCACAGGAAGACGCCTGATGTGGCTATCATAGGAAGACGCCTTATGTAGCTATCACAGGAAGACGCCTGATGTGGCTATCACAGGAAGATGCCTTATGTGGCTATTATAGGAAGACACCTGATGTGGCTATCATAGCCAGATAAGGCGACTTCGTAGGATAGTTACCATAGACGACTTCCTAGGGTAGGTATCGCCTTATGATAGCCACAAAAAGCAATATGATACCTTATAATAAGGCGGCTGCGATGGGATAGCTACTTAAGCTATCTTCCTATGATAGCCGCAAAAAGGGGATATGATACCTTATGTGGCTACCTTAGGTAGTCGCCTTTGTGAGTATCCTTGGTAGTCGCCTTACGTAGCTATGTGGCTATCTTAAGTAGAAGAATCTATTATTGCACCGTTTAGGCCTTGGGCCAAAGAGTACATATATGTGTACAACAATAAATGAACGATATAAGAACCGACTTACCATTACAGATTCCAGTGCAACTTGAACGCCTGATAAATGAATGCCTCGACATTTCTGACAATCGCAGTATTTCTATTTTTAATAAGTTGCTGACCCTAAAATTTAGACAGGTTGCAAGAACTGAGATAGTCGGATCTTATATTCGCATATAGAGGACACGTAGTTAACAAATGATTTTCATCTTCGATTTCACTGACACTTAAAGTTAAACAGTATTTACAGAGTCGTCGTTCTCTTGGTTCCTTTGCCCTCTAACGTTCGATTGCCAGTTTATGAGAAGAACATCGAAATTTACCTAATGCGATATCTTAAGTAGTCGCCTTGTGTGGCTATCCTAGGAAGACGCCTTATGTGGTTATCATAGGGGGCGGGCGTACAATCTGAGATCCTCATAAAATAAGGGGGGGGGGGCAGACATTTGGCATTAATAAAGAGCATCCTTGGCGGGGGTGGGCGGCGGCCGGGATTCCCTGGACCCGCCACCCACCCTCTTACCTGGATCCACCAATGACTTTCTTCGTATAAAATTTGACATTGGAAATGTTTCTGTTGCCGACCTAACGGATTTTAAGTATCTTAAAAACCGGTATCCCGCTGTTATTTTGGTGACTATTTTGGGGTTGTGTGGACAGGTGTTTGTTGCCTATAATATACATATTTATCATTACATTTCCTCCATCTCGTACTAGATTCTCATACACTGGCTAGACATAAAAAGCAAAAATGTATTTAAATGTCAGCTCTTGCGGATGTAGTTACAAATCAAATCGAAGGAACACAAGCCAAAGCATAAATGTGGTTGATATCTCGGTTTATTTTTCTGACCTTTGCATATGGCAGTCACTGCTTGAACAGCGTAATCCACTGGGCTAAGAAATCCGACGTGCGGAAAGTAGCATATGTTCATATCAATTAAATATCTGATTGTTGTAATTCATGTTGAATCTGAAGTTTACTCCAGTACTGTGACGCCAATGGCGGCTTGTCATCATCAGATCCTAGACATGATCATGTGATATTGTTAACTCAAACGCCATCTTCTGCGACAAGCATGAAAGTAAATCTATAATATTAAATATTCTCATCATTAAGTTCCATCCTGTTTTGCACTACGATGGCGACCTAATCATCAAAGATGTTTCGCTGCAAATATTCAACCGGGGTAGGTAAGATTCGCGTAATAAGTGTACATTTCAATTTTAATTAATGTCGATTATACCAATGACAGAACTGTCATTCTGGGTTGATATATGATTTAGAAATTAATACATGCTTCTTAGTTCATTCTCGTTGATAATCCTCAGATACGTCACTAGTGTTCACTTAGCATAATAGCAATCAAGTATAATCTGCAAGGCATTCCGTTAATATTCAAAGTACCCTGTAACGTTGTGGATATGCTGATATATGACAGAACGATTGGAATAACCGTATACAGTATAGCATCCAATTAATAAATTATCAATTAAAATTCATAGGGGAAATCATTTTCCTGAGGAAACCGCGCGGTGTACGGTGGCAGGTTTAATCGGTCCGTGAGACACTGCAGTGGAATGCATCATAATTTATATATACCGAGGCGAGCATTTCTGCCTGATACATACACCCCTAATGATACTACAAGAGCACGTCCGTTTCCATTCGACCGCTCCATCAGTACGCTGTAAGTAAGATATGAAAACGGGTACCGTACTCAAACAGGCACGCGTTTCAGATCGTTGCAACACGTTGGATTTACGAGTAAGAAGGCAGATGTACACCTAGCTATACAAATATAGGCCTATTTTATACGGCGGCTGGACGCAGTATATAGATATTGGCGGCGACCTTCGTTTTGCACACAAACGTTGCGACGTTACCCAATCAAATTGACCCATTTTGAATCCAGTAACCAGACCAAACAGATAGCACTTAGATACTAACGTCACGAAAACAGTCGACAGATACACGACGCGGCAAGTAACGCATTTCTACCGATAACAATCTGACCGCATTTATGTTCAGCGGTTTACACCATGATATATAATACAATACGAGTATCGGCATCTTCTTTATCCTTCTATGATGCTAATACATGAACAATGTATACCTATACAGAACTATCTACTATAATATACATATATACACAACATCGACTGGTCGCATCCACGGTGTATGGGGAGAAAAACAAGATTTACAACATACCCCACATATAGCATCTACGCGGCTGAAGCGTACGAAATAAAACGTTATTTATAAATATAGTATCAAATACCGAGCAGTGAATATAATAGCTTTATACTGCATACAAACCAGTGCATGAACGATATGCAATTGGGGGGACACAACAGAATCGCCTCGATATAAACCCGTTGAGGGGAAGGTATATACCTAGTCGTCCAATTCACACTTAGATACCCTAAATACAATTACAAAAGAATATTAGACTTCATTTAAGTAGACACCGATGTCCTACAATAATATATGAATGGCTTTAATCCCGATGAGTCTCGCGTGAGCTTCGCAAGATCGCGACTAGTCGCGTGACTTTTAAGTTTAGTTTCGTATGGTCCACTTGAATATATGTCGTGTCGCTTAATCAATCCCATGCTCATCAGAACAGAGAGATGGCTGAGTTAAAAACGAAGGGGGTGTTTTACAAAACTGCCCAGAAATAATTGGTGACGCCACACACAAAAATACGGACAAAAGGGATTCCAAAATAATTGTCTTTGAAACAACAAAATACCTTGACGCCATTTTCGAGGCGTAAGTAAGTTGTGAGTTCGAGGTAGTTAACAACGCAATATATCATATATATGTATATTTATATACGTTTAATTGGCTGTCGTTTTCCGCAGAAAAGTCGCCCTAAGTATTGACGAGTATCACAAGGTACCTGAAGGACACACACATAACAAGGAATATTTTACACACAGTTCCCGAGGCGCGAACTGACCCGTCTTGCGACCCTGCCGCTCGACTGCCACTGTTGTCAAGTGGATCACGGGACGATTGTGACAGTTTCTTTTTTCTCTTCAAACTCTTTAACTCCGCCCAGAAGAGGAGAGACCCCGTGACCTTGAGCTCACGGAGAACGTGGCGAACGCCGCTCGACGAAATAAATTAAAGTCATAAAGTCACACATCACACTCAGTGGCGTGTAGTGCGAGGTCGTGAATATTTTTTTGACCCCCCACCCCTCTACGTCGTTGAGAGGGATAGCGTTTCTCTCCATTGGCGTTCCCTTGTTGTCAAGAATGCTGGTGGGCAGTCAGTCCTAATTGATTAGCAAGGCTTCACCGAAATCCATCGAAAGAGAACCTTATTCCGACCCACATACCACACCACTCGCCCTAGCTGCCCCCTAGCGAAAGAAAGGTTGATTCATACATCTCCTTCTTATAGGAAATCAGTTCACTCTTGTACTGACACACATCGCCCAGCAATAAAAATATATTTGTTCTCAAATGTGGCCCCAGCCTATAGGATGAGGTAGAGTAAATGTTTAAGTATGTGGAGTTTTTTTCCCCCACATTCGTGCCTAATTTATCTCGCATTAATAGTCACTTGTAGCTTCGATGCAAAACACCACTGTGGCCCTGAGTCAAACGGAATACTTCTGAGTACATGTATTCCAATAACATGAGATGGAGCAAGATATATCGATATTATACCGATATAATTATTAATGCTTATTAAGACCATATATTTTTAGTTCGATATAAACGCAATGGTATTGATTCCGAATGACATTCTTTTAACATTTAAATCCAAATATCAATTTTTTTTAAGAATTCATACAAATTAAGAAATACATAAAATGCGATTGAATATATAGAAATCGCGTTGTTTGGAGTACTTTTCTTCTTGATTGGCTGCACTGTCCTTCGTGGCAGTTTGTAAGGCCATCTGGTGAGTGTGAGGTCCTACGATGAGTATTGTCGCCTGAAGGTACTTAAGGGGCGTTGGCGTCATTGTCAGCCCAGTACTGGAAGGTAGCGCCACCTTCCGGAGTGACATACAGTGAATGACATCGTCCGCCATTGGCCTGCTCCCTCCATTCGTCACGTGACCCGACGCAGATAATCCAGGTGCCCATGACGGCCAAGGATCAAATTTCACTGATTGATGAAAGTCACTTTCCGGATTTCTCTCACCAGTCTCTATCCATATCGAGAGATAAAACCGGAAGTGACCTCCATGGCACCGGAAGTGACCCGGCGTGTCACTCTCATCGCCTTCCATAGCGTCCCGCGGGGGTATTTATACCCCCCTCACCCCCACTACTACTAATACTACTACCCTACCCCCCTCCCCCGCCAGCCACTCACCCATCCCCCCTTCACGCACATCAATGCTGTTGGTGCATGTGATGAAGCTGCATAGAGTCCACTTCCGTTTTGACGTGATGGTGATCGCCAGAGGGCGCAATGTTCACGGGTTCCGGTTTGAGGTCGGGAATGTCCGAGGTTGATCCGGATCCAGGAGTGGGCACGGATTCCTCTCGCTTCCGCTTCTGCTTGCGTTCCTTAGCGCGGCGATTCTGGAACCAGATCTTGACTTGTCTCTCGGACAGTCCGATCGATCTGGATAGCTCGGCTTTCCTCTGGATCGTGATGTACTTGCTGTAGAGGTACTCCTTCTCCAGTTCCACCTTCTGGTATTCGCTGTAAACTATCCGGTATTTGTCCTTCGTTCGGGTCTTGCCTGCAAGGAGAGTAAAGGAATAGTCGGTTAGAACCATCGGTTTCGTTTTCCCTTTTATAATTATTAACGCTATTAGCCATTCCTGAAACAATCAACATCAAGCATACACATTCTTATTTAAACACCTAAGCGAATATTTTTTACATTATTTCTGTGCACCAGTGTGAACAAACTACGAAAATATGTTGGCATGACGCATTTAGCTAAAGTAAACTCCTACACGTATGTTTTACATGTAGCAAGCCTCTCACAACTACTATGTCAATGTAATCTACAAACGTGTGATTGTATAATAATGTATAATTATGCTCCTTTTATGAAATAAAGCTCTAAAGAAAACTTAATCATGTTGCGTCCGTTAAGCACAGTTAATGACACCAGAGGAGTGGGGACAGGATATGAGTAAGATTGTACTTCCAAGATTTCGTGACAGTTTATATGCATTATGACCCTCTGCATGGGTCATCCTGTTATAGAGCGGGTCTGTTTGGCAGTGAAAAGGGAAAATTTCGCCCGAAGACTTGGGCGACCCACAAGCACTACTGGGGACTCAACTCGGGATGAGTAACGGCCAAGTACATACACTAGGAACACCTTGCAAAGTGAAGCGAAGTTACACCGACAAAGACTACACACGAATCGCAACAAGGTTCTAAAAGCAGCCACCAGCCGACTAGCTAGCTTTGCATTTGCGGAGTTCTTTGTTCTGTTATTTTGGTTAAAGTCCGGGTGCATTTCGATAAGCCGAACTTTACACCCCCGCTCAGCCAGCATATTCAAAGAAACAAGTACCTCGTGTTTTTTTCTTCTTTTGATGTCTATTTTATAACATAATATAATATACGAAATATGTAAGCTCATTGCAAATTGACCTCTATAAACGATTTGACATTCAAATTATCACCTAATGAGATATCGGCTTTTATAATTAACTTTATTATTTCTTGTATTACTTTGTCAGGCGTTTATTGTGACGGTAGTATATGGCGAATTACGGAGCCAGCTGTTGAAACCATGGGTGCATCATAGGTGGTAAGTAGGAGTAGGCCGACCCGCCAACGCGGTGAGGCATTGACCAATGGTCGTCACTCCTCCCCGTGGGTGGGGGGCCGAGGGAGTAGGGGTGTGTGTACGAACCAGCCAATGGGAGAGAGTAAGAGCCATTTGGAAAATTGGACCGGATGTGGTGGCTGATCAATAGCCACGGCCATGCCCACGTGACCAGCATGGCGATGACCTCCGCTTGGCTGCAGAGGTCATTAGAGGACGACGCGGAGACTGACAGGAACAAACATCCATTTGTTAAGACGCCCCCCCCCCCCTCCTCCTCCTCCTCTTCCTCTTCTTCCTCGTTTCCATCTCACGCTCAGCGGTCACCTACAGCCACTCCCCCTCACCCCGCCACCCCCCAAAGCGGGCCCTATATCCTCCGATGCCATCAGTTTGTCATCGACCCGAGCAAATTGGATTTTAATGCATTTTTCTGCGCTGCAACACCTGTGGCACGGCGGGGCAGATCAGCTCATCACAAACTCCACCCCGTCCGTGTTTCAGTATCCAGCCCATGCCTGTTGAAGCCCCTCAACCGCCTCCCCTTCTCTTCCCCTTACCCCTCCTCTTATCTTATATATGTATAAAACCAACCCGCGGCCCCAAGCCTGGTACACGGCCAATATATACAGGGTCCTGGCAGTGTCCTATCGTTACGGTAAGCAGCCAGCGTCCACTATATAGTCATGCTTGTGATCTCTTTTGTGAGAAAACACCAGACGATATCTGTGTTTTAAGTACCAGTCCGGTGCCATGTGGCGCTGCACTGTCGGCTGTTGTTACAGGCGTTATACAGTGGTTATGGTGACGATGCTGTACACATTTCCGCCCCCCCCTCTCCAGGACACCCTCGTATGACCACCAGCTGGCGAAAAATACCCCCCCCCTACCACCCCAGAATGTGTCGATATAAGCTATAAACACATATAGTCGTACACTAAAATGTCATGCCCTTTCTATATGTTTATCCATGTATTCTTGGTAGAAGCCATAAATAATCCGAACAATGAACGTTTTTCTATAGGCTTGTTGGATGCAAAATTGCAAACTTCTATTAAGTGCCAACTCGCGAGTGTATTTATCCAACCGAGAATCGCGTTACATAACCGTTAGCCTTCCCAGTAAACAGATGCAAAGTATGCGACACCTGGTGTCAAAAATGACAACTACCCGGGCGATAAAAATGGAACCGTTGATAAAAAAAACGACAGCTAGCTCTTAAATTAAATTTAAATAATTCCTTTTTCAAATGACCTTTTGTAAACGCTGCCAACACCTCTGTCTCACACCTCGTAATGTAGAGAATGATTGATTCTGCCCGGGACTTCACCAGGTTCCATGTGCAGGTATTTCCGTTTTTAGCCAGGGGCCCTTCCATAAAACGATAATCGGGGACGTTGGCGGCCGCTAAAGCACTGCCCCATTTCACTAATGGGTCGGGGTTTTTATAGGCCCCAGGGCGGCTCTGCCCGGTTTGACACGGGCGGGCTCAGGGCCGCCCCCAAGTCATCCCACACCCTGTCATTTTCTGGAGAAATTACAGGGTCGGTTAAGCGGGGCGTGTTATTGCAGCCCATTGAAATGTTATTGCAATGTATAGAAGTGGACGACAAGGTATTTAATTGCATTAAGTAGTGCTTCATTCCCCCCGTGAGTTTAAACGGAAGCTCAGATTTCCGCCATGTAAATTATCCGCTACCCCTTCGAGGTGTAGTCGTCAGACAACGCGGCCTTGCAGCATTTGTCGTGCAGTCTTCCCCGGCAATCGGGTCTGGTTAAAAGTAAACTTATGTAGGTTGTGTGTGTTCAACCAAGCATGTTACTGAAGTATGCAGTATGATAGTGCAGAAATATATATTGCAAAAAATTCCAGATAAGAATTCACCACTGCCCAGTCAAGCAAAGATTCCACGTAGCTACAACGAAGTGTTCCGGTTATATATGTATATATATATGATGCTCCAGCCAGCTCCATAATACACTTTGATTAACGCTGTAATATTGGTATTGCAAGGCAAGTGATACTTAGGTGCAACATGCACGTAGAGCATCCAATTATTCCTGAATGCACGCAAAGATGTCGGGTACATATAGAAAATATTCATATCGGGAAATACCTCATTTTGCGGATAGCGATATTAAATCACATTTCGTCTTTACTTAATTATGGCGCTAGCGTTTCTTCCCTTTAATCACTTATCGCCACTGGATTTTAAACAATTTAACTATAGAAAGTAACCCGAAGAAATATTTAGGCGCTAAAATTAAGCTCAAGAACTATCTATACTTTAGAAGCGTAAATTAATTGCCGCCGCATGTCGACATCTTCCTTAACTTGATGCACAGCGACCGTGCGTAATGTGCGCAGAACACCTGATGGTTGCAATGCATCAAAGGACAGGAAACTATTACGGTTTGAAAATGAATTACTCCCACCGGGGGACAGGCGGTGACGTCACAGGGACGCCATGTCGTTTAGGACGAGATGGACGGGTTGGGGTCCAACTGGACACTGGTCCCTTCAAGTGGCTACCAGTCTCCCAAAGTGGATTTAAATATCCCCCACTCTCGCCTGAATGCCAGTCGGGGTGCAGATCAAAGCGTTGTTAACGACGAGGGTGGCGGCAACACGGTGTCCGCCAACCCCCGTGTCCCCTAACATCTTCCGTACACAGGAGACCCCTTACATGGGCAGAATGGTTGTCTATACACACTGCCTTCGCCTTCAAATCACGGGGTAATTTCGAATAAGAATAATTCTTGGTCATTGTTAATAGCAATATTGTCATAAGGTTTGTGACATAAAGTAATCATTAAAAAATTAGTTTGAAATATGGTATGTAATATAACATGACCACACGCATTTCTAGTTTATTTAGTGAATTTTGTATCGATTTAATTATTAATCATTATTAAATTCCGCGTCCGAATTATATACAATCGGGTGGTTTATTATGGGTTTTTTTTAATCTTTTGTTTTAGGGGGAGGCAGGAGCATGAACCGCGGTTGATTATAGTTACACATAACCATTGTATGTGTGCCACCATATAGACCGCTAAATAACATTTCTACCGGTCCTTTCATGCATTTTTTTCAAAAGCCATCGGGGATGGTATAAATAGAAAATTACGGCAACTACCCATGATCATAGAATGTATAAAACCAATGGGCTAGTGTGTGCGAAACTGTTGCAGACACCATAACTACAGCCACCACATCTATACAGGACTGGATCGCATGTGCGGGATCAAAGGCTGCGGGAATGTAGCCTACATAGGGGCCTATATCTCGATCCAAATATTCTCACCATTGTCAGGGCAGCGTACCATCTATAATTTCCGTTCCATTCAGCGTTGACTACCCATGATGCACCAGATTCCGTGACGCTACACCGTTGATGCAACCAATCAGCGGGCTCGCTTTCTCGCTGCCCCCCCCCCCCCCGCCCCCACCACCCCCAACTATGGATACCATACTGGCGGACGCGCCACCGAGGTGGAGCAGACGATTAATAATTTATTTGGCGCGCTTGCTGACGTCATCGTCTCGCCCCACATTGGCCGACCCGTGGAGTCTCTCAAGCCTATGTACGGCCACTATATGGTGGCCTTTGGTCTGTACCACAGGGCTTACACCGTGAAGGCCAACCATTCGTTATTATAATATATAGATCACTTTTAATAGTGTGATGGGCCCGGCCTGGTATCACGGTTACTCGTATCCTACCCCACCCCCTTTTCTGGTGTCATTGTGTATCACTGTAGAAAATGGTTGGTGATATAATATATATATATGTATATAATATATATATGCGCATACATTCATGGAAATAATCCTCGTGTCACACAAGCGGGTAACCTACCACCTGGATTCTATGTGGTTTTAATAATGCAGGTTGCTAATAAAATGCGAAGGAAATATGTAGGGCAAAGGGAATATGGCGTTATCTTACAAATGTTTTTCATCACTACCATACAGAGAGTTGGTTTATATTTAGAACTGGCAGTAAATGACCAGTAACATAAATCAAAGACAAAATATGTAATTAAAAAATCTGACACAGGAACTAAAACGGGATGATTTTGTGGGTTGTGATGTGGGTTTTTGACATGGCTTGCCAGATAAGTACGGTCGCTGGTGACAAAGAGAAGACTTGTTTCCTTGTGTTATATTAATAAATACTATGGGCTCCGTTACAGCCTTGTGGCATCAGTTGCTGATCGAGGGGGGCACAGGAGTGCACG